>JARYGA010055906.1:0-28470 GCA_030545235.1 Helianthus tuberosus
ACCAATCTCAAAAAAAAAGTGCTCACAAGATCAATAATTACAGGTGTCTTTAAGTACTTGTGGGTAAGTTTAACAATCTAACGTGGCATAGTTGCTGAAAACATCATGGTTTGACGCTGTTTTGGCAAATAGTCTAATATCGTTTCAACATCTTCAGCGAAACCAACATCAAGCATCTGATCAGCTTCATCTAAAACTGCAAACTTAACTTCTGACAGATTCAATGCACCCCTTTTGACAGAGAAATACCATGTCCGGGGGTGCCGACAATCACATCAGCACCACGATCAAGGGTACTCATCTGGCGCTGAATGGGCGAACCACCATACACATAGAGAGTATCCAAATTAGGTGCAGACTCATAGAACTCCTTTTCAACTTGGCGAGCAAGCTCTCTGGTAGGGGCCATAACAATGGCTAATGGATTCCTCCCTCTTCTGTTAAAGTTTGACCAGATAGGTAAGTAATTTTGATAATTAAGGTTAGAATAACTTTACAAAAAATTGAAGTACTATTTACCCATATTTCTCATTGTATTGAATGATCTTATCCATGATGGGAATCCCAAAATCAAGAGTCTTCTTCCCTGTTCCAGTCCTAGCACGACCAATCATGTCACACCCCTGCATTGTTGGCTCTAGCACAGCTCTCTGAAAACAATACCGAAATTGTCACACCCTGGCTTTGCGGAAGCGTGGTTAATTTTGGTGTGACTTCTTAATACCATAGCTTAACCATAACAAAGCTATATGAAATAAAATCATGCAAGATCATCCATTTGATTGAGTTTTAAAACCAGATTAACATACCATTGTCTTAGAGACTTACAACATCGTATCATAAAACATTGTCTTTAAAAACATAACCATTAACATGAAATAAACGCAGTTTAAGATTTGTGACTCGTCCAGGAAAAAGTCACATTTCCTAAACCCGGGTGACCTTGGAACCCATATGCAGCGGGAAAACATAACATACCGCGCCAGATCTTTAATTTCCTGAAATACATGTAAGTTGAAAAATCAACAATAATGTTGAGCGAGTTCATGTGCAAGTGAGTAAGTAAACCTTTGTGAGTATAAAAATAGTCTTGGTATGTAGCAAATAAGGGAATTGAGATCACCAATGGTTTGCAAGGCCACTGATATATGTGAAGTGCAAATAGGGAGACTCAAACCTAGCAGATTTCGCCACGGCATTAGTATGTGGACAAAGTCACCCCAAGGTCCGTTTCTAGTTTGGCCTGGGGCTGGGCTCGCTACACCCAGATAGATCTACCGCTCCTGTCCCTCGGTCCCGTTATGAGGACTAATGGCCTCATATTGCTCCTACCCACTCACATGATCTAAGTAGTAAACCTCCTTACGCTAACCATACCATGTATAAAGTACTTGTAATCAAAGTAACATGTATTTCACCCCCGTAGTTAAGAAAACTGAAAACAGTTAGAGAAAAGGGGGACATGAACTCACAGTCGGTGCGTCTCTACCAAGTACTCCAAATCAGGCAGCTGTGCGACGACCTACAGGTGCTAATTCCATTAGACGGACGGCCGTGCCTTAGCTTTATAGTTTAAGTTTTTGGGAAATAGTTAGACAACTATTTCGTGTTTACATTCTGTATATACTTGGTAGTTAATCTCCTTCCCAAGGATGGGGGATTCAATACATGTGCGTTAAAATTATATCATTAAGTCTCACTTAATATATGTATATATTTCCAAATCCAAAATATAAGTATTTTTCTCAAAAATGTTATATTTTCATTTCACATAATTTTTCTCCAATAATACGTTGTTAAAATACGCGTTCATAAATATTTCCGTAAGTGCGTAAGTTACGTTTTAACAATCGAGTGGTAATATACTTACCGGTGTAACTTATATATTTATGGTGAAAGCGTTCGTATTATTTTGGATTCGTTAACGTTCGTAAATATTATTTTTACTCTAAAAATAATATTTATGTATCTTCACAAAATAATCATATACAGTGTGTGAAAAAAAAATATATATTTATCACGTTAAATTTTGTGAAAATCCCACCTCCGAATATTTAGTAAATAAAGTCATGGCGAAATTCATATTTCGAAAACATGTCAAAAATAATTCTAACACTTGTAGTGTAAATAGTTCTAAGTGTTAGGTTGTTAGAAAAATTTCGCCAGAGTTTCCTCTGTAACTGGAGGTGGCCACGCTTTCAAGCGTATCATTTTCTTTAACAAATCAACTCAACAATTTTCTTTATTTGATCAGAACAACTTTCATCACAACAACTAATCAACATATGTGTAAATTGCCAAAAATTACATGAACTTGCAGTTTTCCCAAAACTGTGGTGTAAATCCCCTTAAATTTAGTAGATCTTCATATAAGGTAATTTGATCTTGTAAAAACCTCGTTTTTAGAGAAAATCCATCTTTACAACTTCCAGTCCTCTTTTACCAAAAACTGTTATTTTGTCGGATCTTTTTATTTCACAAGTGTTTACACACTTGTGGTTTATAAAAATCATGCGTGTGAGTGTAAAATCCATCTTTTAAAATACATGATTTCTTTGATACGTGGTTCTTTGAAAATACCACTTGCAGATGCGTAGATCTGCTAGTTTTAAACACAATTTCACAAGTAAAACTCTTTTACACAAGTTCATGATTCGCGTGTGGTAGAGTTTCACCTTTTAACCCTTGTATCATTCAAAACAAGCTCATGTTAAGATCCATGACCTTACCAAACCGGGTTAAACGATGATCCGAGCTACCACATCATAGATCGGGCCTAAATAACCATACATTTCGAATACTACATCATTTACACAACATATAAGCTTTTAACCACTATTTTTAGTGTTTTTAGTAAACTTTAATGCTTCAAAATGCAAGATTCCGAGTTTTAATCATCATACATCTTATTAACCACCTTAGATTAGTTCAAGAAGGTGTTTTAAGTGACATACCACTAGCTCGAGGCTAGGGAAGAATCTACGCGCAAAAGAGGTGGATAAAAGCTAAGTAGAGAGGTCCTTTGCGTTCCGTTTGCTCCAAGACTCCTTGTATACGACCCTCGACACTTGAATGGACTTGGAATCGGCTGATCAAGATCGAAAATATGATGGATGGGGGTGGGTGGTCTCGGCCGAAAGTGATAGAGAGGGAGAGAGAGCTTTTGAGTGGTGTAAAGTTTAAGTGAAAGACCAAGTGTGTTTAGTGAGCATCTTATAGACATTTAACAAGTGCATTACCCAATGGATTATGTGCACCCTAGATATTAAACATACTAAGATTATAATAATCAAGATGGTACAATGGGGGTCACAATGTGACCGAGTTCGGCCAAGGGGGGGGTCTCCTAGTCCATTTCCAACTAAAGGTTAAGTATTAGTTAGGTTAAACCAAGTTAGTTAAGTAGTTAACTTGGTTAGTTGTGTGTCATGCGTTACAATGGGTGTTAGGGTACTCAGGGACCCTAACTGGCTCAGAAAAAGATAAATAATGAAAATAACAATATTTTCATGTTTCGGGTAACGCCCGGTTGTTCGGTTGGATAGTAATCCGTTAAAGCGTTAAAAAGTTTTAAAGTGTCGTTAATACTCTCTTTAGTGACACAACTCATTCTTGACACTTTGGAAAGTGTCTAGTGTTATTTTTCTCATGTTTTGGCACTTTATTAGTTAGCTAAAAGCTGAATTATTTTGTAAAGTGCTGAGTTTTGTACTTAGAGTACGTTTTAGGCACATCCAGTCATAGTGACTTATTCCTAGAGACGCAGTTCTACAACCCTTGTATCCCTACACTCACCACTAGTGTAGCAAAATATCTCAGGCTCTTACAGGCCTTTAGAGGCAGTGTTTGCCTGATGCTGGCTTTATATCAGCATGTTCACTGGGTATCCGTTTATTGTGCTACTGTGCTTTTTGTGCATCATGTTTGTCACTAAGGTTCAGCATGTAAATAATGTAGTGACAGCAAGTAAAGTATGATGCAAGTAAGTGCATGTATCAGTATGCAAGTAGCAGTTTATTCACAAGTTCAAGCAAGCACAGTAATTAAGCAGTAATTAATTATTAATTAAGTCGTACGGATACCTGGTTTAGTGCGGGTTGTCACATTCTCCCCCCGTTAAATAAATTTCGTCCCGAAATTTAAGTTCTGCTTGTAGATGCAGGGTTCTTAGGAAAAAGGTGGGGGTATTTCTCTTTCATCCGGTCCTCACATTCCCAGGTGTATTCAGGACCATGTCTGGCATTCCAACGAACTTTGACGAGCTTGACACTGCTCCTGCGGGTCTTGTTTACTTTCCAATCCATGACCTCAACAGGTTCTTCAACGAAATGGAGCGTGTCGTCAACATGAATCTCGTCGATGGGAATGGCAATGTCATCTTGAGTTGGACCTTTCTTCAGGTTGGATACATGAAATGTATCGTGAACAGAATGGAGTTCAGTAGGTAGGTCCAACTTGTATGCTACTAGTCCTATTCTTTCCAAAACTCTGAAAGGACCAATGTAGCGCGGATTTAACTTCCCACGCTTTCCGAAGCGTGCCACACCCTTCCAGGGTGAAACTTTCAATAACACCATTTCTCCAACTTGGAATTTCACATGTTTCCGGTTTGGATCCGCATAGGCCTTCTGTCTGTGGCGAGCTGCTTCGATGCGTTTAAGAATCTGCGCAATCTTGTCTGTCGTCTCTTGGACGATTTCGGGACCAGCAAGCTGCCTATCACCTGCGTCAGCCCAACATAAGGGTGATCGGCACTTGCGTCCGTAAAGGGCTTCAAATGGCGCGACACCAATACTGGTGTGGTAGCTGTTGTTGTATGAAAATTCGACCAAAGGCAAATGCTTATCCCAGCTACCGCCCAAATCCATAACACACGCTCTCAGCATGTCTTCCAAAGTCTGTATCGTTCGCTCGCTTTGACCGTCAGTTTGCGGATGAAACGCAGTGCTCAGATTTAATTGTGAGCCAAAAGCTTCTTGGAAGGATTGCCATATCCTTGACACAAACCTTCCGTCTCTATCAGAAATGATCGAGAGAGGCACTCCATGACGTGCGACGATCTCTCTCATGTAAATTTCAGCCAATTTGCTCGTATTATCCTTCTCTCTGATAGGTAAGAAGTGTGCGGACTTTGTTAATCGATCCACTGTTACCCAAATAGTGTCATGGCCTCTCGGCGTTCTTGGCAATTTCGTAATAAAATCCATTGAGATTTGTTCCCATTTCCACTTGGGAATCTCAGGTTGTTGCAGAAGTCCTGAAGGCTTCTGGTATTCGGCTTTAACCTTAGCGCATGTTAAACATTTGCTCACATAAATAGCAACATCTCCTTTCATCCTAGGCCACCAATAATAATCTTTGAGATCCTGGTACATCTTATCCGCTCCAGGGTGGATAGAGTACCGCGATTTGTGAGCTTCATCGAAAATCACCTTCCTCAAACCTCCAAACAAAGGAACCCAAATCCTTTTCTCAAAACATAGCGTTCCTTCCTCGTTTGGTACCAGTAGTTTCTCCATCCCACGGAGATATTCTTCTTCAAGGTTTCCTTCCTTGAGAGCTTCTTTCTGCGCGGCACGAATGCGCAAGGAAAGATCGGTTCGGATAATCATTTCTAAAGCCCTAACCCTTATGGGCTTGATCCTCTCCTTTCGACTTAGGGCATCGGCGACTACATTCGCCTTCCCTGGATGATACTTTATCTCGCAGTCGTAATCGTTTAGCAGCTCAACCCATCGTCTTTACCTCATATTCAACTCCTTCTGGTTGAATATATGCTGTAGGCTCTTGTGATCTGTAAAGATTGTACACTTCGTACCATAAAGGTAGTGTCTCCAGATCTTTAAAGCAAAAACCACTGCGCCGAGCTCCAAATCATGTGTGGTATAGTTCTTTTCGTGCACTTTCAGTTGACGCGATGCGTAAGCAATAACCTTTTGGCGTTGCATCAACACACAACCTAATCCTTGACGCGAAGCGTCGCAGTATACCACAAAATCATCTGTACCTTCCGGTAGTGCTAAGATTGGCGCATTACAGAGCTTATCCTTCAATATCTGGAACGCTTCTTCCTGTTTGATTCCCCAATCAAACTTCTTATCTTTCTGCGTGAGGAGCGTCAATGGTTGAGCGATTTTTGAAAAATCCTCAATGAACCTTCGATAGTAGCCAGCCAAACCCAAGAACTGTCGAATCTCGGTTGGCGTCTTTGGCGTTTCCCAATCCTTGATCGTCTCGATCTTGGTTGGATCCACGTGGATTCCATCTCCATTTACCACGTGCCCAAGGAATTGGACTTCACGTAGCCAAAATTCGCACTTGGAGAATTTGGCATACAGCTGTTCCTTCTTTAGCAGCTCCAAAATAGCTCTTAGATGTTGTTCGTGCTTGGTCTTTGTTCTTGAATAGATCAAGATGTCGTCGATAAACACAATCAAGAACTTGTCCAAGTACGGCTTGCAAACTCTATTCATCAAATCCATAAAGACTGCAGGTGCGTTTGTCAAACCAAACGGCATAACAAGGAACTCGTAGTGTCCATAACGAGTTCTGAAGGCTGTCTTTGGGATACTCTCCTCTTGTATCCTTAACTGATGGTATCCAGATCGAAGATCGATCTTTGAATAAAAGCTTGAGCCTTGCAGTTGATCAAACAGATCATCAATTCTTGGCAGAGGATATCTATTCTTGATCGTCAGCTTGTTCAGCTCCCGGTAGTCAATACACATACGAAAACTACCGTCCTTCTTTTTGACAAACAGGACCGGAGCTCCCCAAGGCGAGAAGCTTGGTCGGATAAAACCCTTGTCTAACAACTCTTGAAGCTGTGTCGACAGTTCCTGCATCTCAGACGGAGCAAGTCTATAAGGTGCCTTAGCCACAAGCGCGGCGCCTGGAACTAAGTCAATGCGGAACTCTACTTGTCTCTGAGGTGGCAGTCCAGGTAAGTCTTCTGGGAAGACTTCTGGGTATTCCCTCACGACAGGGATGTCTTCGATTCTTGGCTCAGCAGCCTTCGTATCCACAATGTGTGCCAGGAAGGCAACACATCCCTTCTGCAAACACTTTCGCGCTTTCAGGCAGCTGATAATTCTTAGCGGCGTATCACGCTTCTCTCCGTGAACCACAATTGTTTTGCCATCTTCGGTTGGGATACAAATGACCTTTTCGTGGCAAACTATCTCCGCCTTGTTGCCTGATAACCAATCCATTCCTACCACCACGTCGAAGCTTCCCAACTGGACTGGTAGTAGATCTAAAGCAAACTCACGCTCTCCTAATTCGATCACACAACCTCTGATAACTTCATTGGCTTCTACTAACTTCCCATTAGCCAATTCGATTGAGTAGGGAATATCTAACTTATTAGCGGCTAAACCAAGCATATTCTTAAACTCTAACGACACGAAGCTATAATCGGCACCAGTATCAAATAAAACGGATGCATAGCGTTGATTTACAGGGAACGTACCAGTAACAACATTGGGGTCCTGGCGCGCTTCCCTAGCTTTGATTTGGAACACTCTTCCACGGGCTTGGTTTAACTCTGGGCAGTTCTTCTTAAAATGCCCGATATCACCGCAGTTAAAGCATCCAAGTCTTTGCCTGTTTCCACCTCCATTTCCAGCTTGGTTGTTGTTTTGGTTTGCATTGCCAGCTTGGTTCGCAAAGTTGCCTCGACTCCCGTTTCCTCCATAGTTTCCTTGTGGGCGATTACCACCACGATTATTATTCCTATTCCCAAATCCTCCTTGGCCTCCCCGGCCGGCACTAGCCCAACAAGAATCCTTCGAGTGACCCGGCTTTCCACATGCTTCGCATACTCTCACACTACAATGGCCAGTATGATGGCGTTGACAGGTATTACACTTGGGCTGGGTGCCCTGATATCCTTTTCCTTTCTTTCCACTACCAGCTGTAACCTGAGCTGGCGTGCCTGATCCTCCTTTCTTAACCGCCACACTGGCGCCCTGCTTGAAGTTTGAGAACTTCCGTTTGTTACCTCCTGACGACTCGACGTGAGTCTCTTTCTTCTTAAGCTCAGCATCATCAAACTTGTTCAGACGAATTGCCTCCTCGGTGAGAGCCACGCTCAAATCGATCGCTTCAGTAATGGTCGCAGGCTTGGATGAGGTTACCATGCTTATGATTTGAGGAGCTAGTCCCCAAATGAAGCGTTCAATTCTCTTGAACTCAGGAGTGACCATGTAGGGTACCACATGCGATAAGTCATGGAATCTTTGAACGTACTCTGCGATCTTTGGACCGTCCATTTTCAAGTGCCAAAACTCGGTCTCCAATCTCTGGATTTCTGCGCGGGAACAGTACTTTTTGCGCATAAGTTCCTTTAGTTCGGTCCAGGTCAGCGCGTAGGCAGCAGCTTCGCCTAGTGTCTGAACTTGTAGATTCCACCAGGATAGGGCTCCATCTAGAAACAGCCCTGAGATATAGGTGACTTGCTGATCCAGCGCGCACTTGCTCATGCGAAGAACAGATTCGGTTTTCTCAGCCCAACGAACAAAGGCGACAGCACCTCCTGTGTCATCAAAGTTTACGGGCTTGCAGTCTAAGAACTGCTTGTAGGTGCACCCTGCACATACGTTATAACATACGATTGGCATTAGCATCATTGCTAAAGATATCCATTTAGGTCATGGTAGGTCTAAATGACTTGGCATTACCATGAGGTGGATTATTGTTGTTGCCAGTGTTGCCAGAGTTGCTTCCACTAGTCCCTCCTTGAGAGGCGGCGTATTGTGCAATGGCAGCAGCGATAATTTGCTGGAGTTCTGCCTCATTGGTAGGCATGTGTGTCTCGCGTCTCGGCGGCATCTTCTAAAAGATGGGTTACGTTGGTCAGGCCATAGTAAAACGTACGTATATAGTAATAGTAATAGCACATAACATCTCATGCTATCAATACATCACAAATACCAATCACACAACATCCCATGTCATAAAAATATAAATAAGCAATCAAGCGAATCAAATATGGTGAGAATACTGCGATTGCCATATATCGAGACCACATAGTAAGTGTATCAGTACATCCCTGTGTCATACAATCATCAATCAACTAGGGGCTACATCACCCCTGTCCAAAAACTATATCATGTCAGTGTCAAATACGTCAAATACATGTCAACAAAAGTCAGGATCATAAAGTAGTCTCCAAAAATGCTGTGCAGTCAAAAGCATTCGCCGTCTTCTCACCAACGTCTACCCAAACAGCACTGAGGAGCTCTATACAGATGGCGGTGGAGGAGGGGGAAAGTGGGTGTAAAACAAACGACGTAACTGGAGCCAGTCCTCCTCCATGGCTCGCTGGGTACGGATGATAGAAGCAACCTGCTGCTCTAGTGTAAAGAGACGGGCAGCATAATCTGGAGGTAAGGGTCGAAATGGCTGCAGAGGAGAGTGTGTCTGACCATGGCACTGGCATGGTGGCAGCTGAGCTCTCTCAAGCTCCTGGATGCGCTGCGTGTGTGACTCGTGCTGGGCGACAAAAGACATCAAAACGTCCTCGATAGTATACCCCATGTGGAAAGAATGGTAGGGGTCAGTAGGTGGCATAGCAGAGTGTGGTGCCCAAAGGAACGGCTCACTGGTGGGATCAAAAGGTGCCACATGAAATGGAGCAACAGAGGGTGGAACAGATGACATCTGGGGCATGAAGGGGATAGACATCGGTACATGCCCAAAAGGATGGGCTGAAGAACCCTCTCCAGTCCTCGCTGGAGGTACAAACTGAGGAACCTGAAAAGAAAAATCAACATGTCGTGTATCAGGGATCTGAGGGGGAAAAGGTGGAACATCCTCATCAGCAGGTATCCAACTGTGCTGTGCATGCTCATCTGGTGGATCCATGTGTGCCGCGAACAGTGCATGCTCGGGCTCTAGTGGGATGGGATCAGGTGGGGGAGCAACAAAAGGGTGAACAGGTGCAATGTGCTCAACAGGATGGTCAACAGGTATATCAACAACAGGTAGAGGAACAACAGGATCAACAACAACATGATCGCCCTCTAACAAAGGAACATCCGCGGGGAGATCATCAACAAGTGGGTCTGCGATAACAGGCTCAATAGGGATGCCAGCATGTACGGGGTCATGCTCAAGTATGGGGTCTAGAGCGGCTGCCTGCTCAGGGGCGACGGCAGGCTCGGGATCATCAAAAGCCATCTCGAAGTCAAACTCAGGGTCGATAGGATCTACTGGGTCAGCTGGATCCTCCATGGGCTGATCCATAGGTATAAACTCGATATCATGATCCGGGTCGAATCCCGGGGGAAAGATAGGATCAGAATCCTCTATGTCATCATGGTCAAACGCAAAGCTGGGAATAGGTGCAACAGAGGATGCCTGGTCAGGATCAGAATCATGCGCAAAGTGCTGTGCGCTCAATGTGTGAGAAGGTGCGGATGCCACAGACTCGAAGGAGTCTGGGACAGGAGAATGTGCAGGCGAATCCTCAGCGGGAACGTCAGCGATCATCAGAAGATCGCCCGCAGGAAGAAGGGCCTCGCCCTGGATCTCATCCTCAAAGGGCTCATCCTCAAGCAGGTCAATATCGCCATCAGCCTCGGCGTCAAGAAGAACATCATATGCTGGATAAGCGGCTAAGGGTATAGGGGCCGGAATCTCTACTAGAGGTAGGTACTCAGCGGGAGGGTCATCTGCAGGCTCATCAGCACCATCGGGTAGTGCGAAAGGCTGGAAATCATCCTCGTCAGTACTGGTATAGTCAGATGTGTGCACCTCGTGCTCGGTGGATGTGAGGTCATCAGATACGATAGGTATGGGTCCAGTGGTGTCCGAAACGCCAGTACCGGCTGAGTCCATGAGTCTGTAACATAAACACAAATATGCTCAAATAATCAGTCATACAATCAGATAATCACATAAGTCACCAAGTAAGGTATCACATAATTCTCCTAGTCCCACTAGCCTCCCAGTCTCCTAGACTGACATTCCTAGTCCAACTAGCCAAATTCCTCCCAGTCTCTAAGACTGCTCTATCCTCCACCTCGACCTCCTAGATCGAGCCTCGGTCCCCATGACCGAGCCTCAGCCTTCATGACTGAGCCTACTCTTCCTAGTCTCACTAGCCATCTACCTCGATCTCTAAGATCGAGCCTCGGCCTCTCAGACCGAGCCTCAGCCTTTCTAGACTGAGCCTATAAATAATAAAATGTGCTCAACATTTGTTTGTAAAAAGTTTTGGATCTGGACTTAAGTGGTATGCAGAAAAATGTTTTCGTGAGAGCCCTAGTAATCATAGTCTAGACTCGAGAAGGAATCCTAGTTCGCTATGATCAGAGCTCTGATACCAAGCTGTCACACCCTGGCTTTGCGGAAGCGTGGTTAATTTTGGTATGACTTCTTAATACCATAGCTTAACCATAACAAAGTTATATGAAATAAAATCGTGCAAGATCATCCATTTGATTGAGTTTTAAAACCAGATTAACATACCATTGTCTTAGAGACTTACAACATCGTATCATAAAACATTGTCTTTAAAAACATAACCATTAACATGAAATAAACGCAGTTTAAAATTTGTGACTCGTCCAGGAAAAAGTCACATTTCCAAAACCCGGATGACCTTGGAACCCATATGCAGCGGGAAAACATAACATACCGCGCCAGATCTTTAATTTCCTGAAATACATGTAAGTTGAAAAATCAACAATAATGTTGAGCGAGTTCATGTGCAAGTGAGTAAGTAAACCTTTGTGAGTATAAAAATAGCCTTGGTATGTAGCAAATAAGGGAATTGAGATCACCAATGGTTTGCAAGGCCACTGATATATGTGAAGTGCAAATAGGGAGACTCAAACCTAGCAGATTTCGCCACGGCATTAGTATGTGGACAAAGTCACCCCAAGGTCCGTTTCTAGTTTGGCCTGGGGCTGGGCTCGCTACACCCAGATAGATCTACCGCTCCTGTCCCTCGGTCCCGTTATGAGGACTAATGGCCTCATATTGCTCCTACCCACTCACATGATCTAAGTAGTAAACCTCCTTACGCTAACCATACCATGTATAAAGTACTTGTAATCAAAGTAACATGTATTTCACCCCCGTAGTTAAGAAAACTGAAAACAGTTAGAGAAAAGGGGGACATGAACTCACAGTCGGTGCGTCTCTACCAAGTACTCCAAATCAGGCAGCTGTGCGACGACCTACAGGTGCTAATTCCATTAGACGGAAGGCCGTGCCTTAGCTTTATAGTTTAAGTTTTTGGGAAATAGTTAGACAACTATTTCGTGTTTACATTCTGTATATACTTGGTAGTTAATCTCCTTCCCAAGGATGGGGGATTCAATACATGTGCGTTAAAATTATATCATTAAGTCTCACTTAATATATGTATATATTTCCAAATCCAAAATATAAGTATTTTTCTCAAAAATGTTATATTTTCATTTCACATAATTTTTCTCCAATAATACATTGTTAAAATACGCGTTCATAAATATTTTCGTAAGTGCGTAAGTTACGTTTTAACAATCGAGTGGTAATATACTTACCGGTGTAACTTATATATTTATGGTGAAAGCGTTCGTATTATTTTGGATTCGTTAACGTTCGTAAATATTATTTTTACTCTAAAAATAATATTTATGTATCTTCACAAAATAATCATAAACAGTGTGTGAAAAAAAAATATATATTTATCACGTTAAATTTTGTGAAAATCCCACCTCCGAATATTTAGTAAATAAAGTCATGGCGAAATTCATATTTCGAAAACATGTCAAAAATAATTCTAACACTTGTAGTGTAAATAGTTCTAAGTGTTAGGTTGTTAGAAAAATTTCGCCAGAGTTTCCTCTGTAACTGGAGGTGGCCACGCTTTCAAGCGTATCATTTTCTTTAACAAATCAACTCAACAATTTTCTTTATTTGATCAGAACAACTTTCATCACAACAACTAATCAACATATGTGTAAATTGCCAAAAATTACATGAACTTGCAGTTTTCCCAAAACTGTGGTGTAAATCCCCTTAAATTTAGTAGATCTTCATATAAGGTAATTTGATCTTGTAAAAACCTCGTTTTTAGAGAAAATCCATCTTTACAACTTCCAGTCCTCTTTTACCAAAAACTGTTATTTTGTCGGATCTTTTTATTTCACAAGTGTTTACACACTTGTGGTTTATAAAAATCATGCGTGTGAGTGTAAAATCCATCTTTTAAAATACATGATTTCTTTGATACGTGGTTCTTTGAAAATACCACTTGCAGATGCGTAGATCTGCTAGTTTTAAACACAATTTCACAAGTAAAACTCTTTTACACAAGTTCATGATTCGCGTGTGGTAGAGTTTCACCTTTTAACCCTTGTATCATTCAAAACAAGCTCATGTTAAGATCCATGACCTTACCAAACCGGGTTAAACGATGATCCGAGCTACCACATCATAGATCGGGCCTAAATAACCATACATTTCGAATACTACATCATTTACACAACATATAAGCTTTTAACCACTATTTTTAGTGTTTTTAGTAAACTTTAATGCTTCAAAATGCAAGATTCCGAGTTTTAATCATCATACATCTTATTAACCACCTTAGATTAGTTCAAGAAGGTGTTTTAAGTGACATACCACTAGCTCGAGGCTAGGGAAGAATCTACGCGCAAAAGAGGTGGATAAAAGCTAAGTAGAGAGGTCCTTTGCGTTCCGTTTGCTCCAAGACTCCTTGTATACGACCCTCGACACTTGAATGGACTTGGAATCGGCTGATCAAGATCGAAAATATGATGGATGGGGGTGGGTGGTCTCGGCCGAAAGTGATAGAGAGGGAGAGAGAGCTTTTGAGTGGTGTAAAGTTTAAGTGAAAGACCAAGTGTGTTTAGTGAGCATCTTATAGACATTTAACAAGTGCATTACCCAATGGATTATGTGCACCCTAGATATTAAACATACTAAGATTATAATAATCAAGATGGTACAATGGGGGTCACAATGTGACCGAGTTCGGCCAAGGGGGGGGGTCTCCTAGTCCATTTCCAACTAAAGGTTAAGTATTAGTTAGGTTAAACCAAGTTAGTTAAGTAGTTAACTTGGTTAGTTGTGTGTCATGCGTTACAATGGGTGTTAGGGTACTCAGGGACCCTAACTGGCTCAGAAAAAGATAAATAATGAAAATAACAATATTTTCATGTTTCGGGTAACGCCCGGTTGTTCGGTTGGATAGTAATCCGTTAAAGCGTTAAAAAGTTTTAAAGTGTCGTTAATACTCTCTTTAGTGACACAACTCATTCTTGACACTTTGGAAAGTGTCTAGTGTTATTTTTCTCATGTTTTGGCACTTTATTAGTTAGCTAAAAGCTGAATTATTTTGTAAAGTGCTGAGTTTTGTACTTAGAGTACGTTTTAGGCACATCCAGTCATAGTGACTTATTCCTAGAGACGCAGTTCTACAACCCTTGTATCCCTACACTCACCACTAGTGTAGCAAAATATCTCAGGCTCTTACAGGCCTTTAGAGGCAGTGTTTGCCTGATGCTGGCTTTATATCAGCATGTTCACTGGGTATCCGTTTATTGTGCTACTGTGCTTTTTGTGCATCATGTTTGTCACTAAGGTTCAGCATGTAAATAATGTAGTGACAGCAAGTAAAGTATGATGCAAGTAAGTGCATGTATCAGTATGCAAGTAGCAGTTTATTCACAAGTTCAAGCAAGCACAGTAATTAAGCAGTAATTAATTATTAATTAAGTCGTACGGATACCTGGTTTAGTGCGGGTTGTCACATTCTCCCCCCGTTAAATAAATTTCGTCCCGAAATTTAAGTTCTGCTTGTAGATGCAGGGTTCTTAGGAAAAAGGTGGGGGTATTTCTCTTTCATCCGGTCCTCACATTCCCAGGTGTATTCAGGACCATGTCTGGCATTCCAACGAACTTTGACGAGCTTGACACTGCTCCTGCGGGTCTTGTTTACTTTCCAATCCATGACCTCAACAGGTTCTTCAACGAAATGGAGCGTGTCGTCAACATGAATCTCGTCGATGGGAATGGCAATGTCATCTTGAGTTGGACTTTTCTTCAGGTTGGATACATGAAATGTATCGTGAACAGAATGGAGTTCAGTAGGTAGGTCCAACTTGTATGCTACTAGTCCTATTCTTTCCAAAACTCTGAAAGGACCAATGTAGCGCGGATTTAACTTCCCACGCTTTCCGAAGCGTGCCACACCCTTCCAGGGTGAAACTTTCAATAACACCATTTCTCCAACTTGGAATTTCACATGTTTCCGGTTTGGATCCGCATAGGCCTTCTGTCTGTGGCGAGCTGCTTCGATGCGTTTAAGAATCTGCGCAATCTTGTCTGTCGTCTCTTGGACGATTTCGGGACCAGCAAGCTGCCTATCACCTGCGTCAGCCCAACATAAGGGTGATCGGCACTTGCGTCCGTAAAGGGCTTCAAATGGCGCGACACCAATACTGGTGTGGTAGCTGTTGTTGTATGAAAATTCGACCAAAGGCAAATGCTTATCCCAGCTACCGCCCAAATCCATAACACACGCTCTCAGCATGTCTTCCAAAGTCTGTATCGTTCGCTCGCTTTGACCGTCAGTTTGCGGATGAAACGCAGTGCTCAGATTTAATTGTGAGCCAAAAGCTTCTTGGAAGGATTGCCATATCCTTGACACAAACCTTCCGTCTCTATCAGAAATGATCGAGAGAGGCACTCCATGACGTGCGACGATCTCTCTCATGTAAATTTCAGCCAATTTGCTCGTATTATCCTTCTCTCTGATAGGTAAGAAGTGTGCGGACTTTGTTAATCGATCCACTGTTACCCAAATAGTGTCATGGCCTCTCGGCGTTCTTGGCAATTTCGTAATAAAATCCATTGAGATTTGTTCCCATTTCCACTTGGGAATCTCAGGTTGTTGCAGAAGTCCTGAAGGCTTCTGGTATTCGGCTTTAACCTTAGCGCATGTTAAACATTTGCTCACATAAATAGCAACATCTCCTTTCATCCTAGGCCACCAATAATAATCTTTGAGATCCTGGTACATCTTATCCGCTCCAGGGTGGATAGAGTACCGCGATTTGTGAGCTTCATCGAAAATCACCTTCCTCAAACCTCCAAACAAAGGAACCCAAATCCTTTTCTCAAAACATAGCGTTCCTTCCTCGTTTGGTACCAGTAGTTTCTCCATCCCACGGAGATATTCTTCTTCAAGGTTTCCTTCCTTGAGAGCTTCTTTCTGCGCGGCACGAATGCGCAAGGAAAGATCGGTTCGGATAATCATTTCTAAAGCCCTAACCCTTATGGGCTTGATCCTCTCCTTTCGACTTAGGGCATCGGCGACTACATTCGCCTTCCCTGGATGATACTTTATCTCGCAGTCGTAATCGTTTAGCAGCTCAACCCATCGTCTTTACCTCATATTCAACTCCTTCTGGTTGAATATATGCTGTAGGCTCTTGTGATCTGTAAAGATTGTACACTTCGTACCATAAAGGTAGTGTCTCCAGATCTTTAAAGCAAAAACCACTGCGCCGAGCTCCAAATCATGTGTGGTATAGTTCTTTTCGTGCACTTTCAGTTGACGCGATGCGTAAGCAATAACCTTTTGGCGTTGCATCAACACACAACCTAATCCTTGACGCGAAGCGTCGCAGTATACCACAAAATCATCTGTACCTTCCGGTAGTGCTAAGATTGGCGCATTACAGAGCTTATCCTTCAATATCTGGAACGCTTCTTCCTGTTTGATTCCCCAATCAAACTTCTTATCTTTCTGCGTGAGGAGCGTCAATGGTTGAGCGATTTTTGAAAAATCCTCAATGAACCTTCGATAGTAGCCAGCCAAACCCAAGAACTGTCGAATCTCGGTTGGCGTCTTTGGCGTTTCCCAATCCTTGATCGTCTCGATCTTGGTTGGATCCACGTGGATTCCATCTCCATTTACCACGTGCCCAAGGAATTGGACTTCACGTAGCCAAAATTCGCACTTGGAGAATTTGGCATACAGCTGTTCCTTCTTTAGCAGCTCCAAAATAGCTCTTAGATGTTGTTCGTGCTTGGTCTTTGTTCTTGAATAGATCAAGATGTCGTCGATAAACACAATCAAGAACTTGTCCAAGTACGGCTTGCAAACTCTATTCATCAAATCCATAAAGACTGCAGGTGCGTTTGTCAAACCAAACGGCATAACAAGGAACTCGTAGTGTCCATAACGAGTTCTGAAGGCTGTCTTTGGGATACTCTCCTCTTGTATCCTTAACTGATGGTATCCAGATCGAAGATCGATCTTTGAATAAAAGCTTGAGCCTTGCAGTTGATCAAACAGATCATCAATTCTTGGCAGAGGATATCTATTCTTGATCGTCAGCTTGTTCAGCTCCCGGTAGTCAATACACATACGAAAACTACCGTCCTTCTTTTTGACAAACAGGACCGGAGCTCCCCAAGGCGAGAAGCTTGGTCGGATAAAACCCTTGTCTAACAACTCTTGAAGCTGTGTCGACAGTTCCTGCATCTCAGACGGAGCAAGTCTATAAGGTGCCTTAGCCACAAGCGCGGCGCCTGGAACTAAGTCAATGCGGAACTCTACTTGTCTCTGAGGTGGCAGTCCAGGTAAGTCTTCTGGGAAGACTTCTGGGTATTCCCTCACGACAGGGATGTCTTCGATTCTTGGCTCAGCAGCCTTCGTATCCACAATGTGTGCCAGGAAGGCAACACATCCCTTCTGCAAACACTTTCGCGCTTTCAGGCAGCTGATAATTCTTAGCGGCGTATCACGCTTCTCTCCGTGAACCACAATTGTTTTGCCATCTTCGGTTGGGATACAAATGACCTTTTCGTGGCAAACTATCTCCGCCTTGTTGCCTGATAACCAATCCATTCCTACCACCACGTCGAAGCTTCCCAACTGGACTGGTAGTAGATCTAAAGCAAACTCACGCTCTCCTAATTCGATCACACAACCTCTGATAACTTCATTGGCTTCTACTAACTTCCCATTAGCCAATTCGATTGAGTAGGGAATATCTAACTTATTAGCGGCTAAACCAAGCATATTCTTAAACTCTAACGACACGAAGCTATAATCGGCACCAGTATCAAATAAAACGGATGCATAGCGTTGATTTACAGGGAACGTACCAGTAACAACATTGGGGTCCTGGCGCGCTTCCCTAGCTTTGATTTGGAACACTCTTCCACGGGCTTGGTTTAACTCTGGGCAGTTCTTCTTAAAATGCCCGATATCACCGCAGTTAAAGCATCCAAGTCTTTGCCTGTTTCCACCTCCATTTCCAGCTTGGTTGTTGTTTTGGTTTGCATTGCCAGCTTGGTTCGCAAAGTTGCCTCGACTCCCGTTTCCTCCATAGTTTCCTTGTGGGCGATTACCACCACGATTATTATTCCTATTCCCAAATCCTCCTTGGCCTCCCCGGCCGGCACTAGCCCAACAAGAATCCTTCGAGTGACCCGGCTTTCCACATGCTTCGCATACTCTCACACTACAATGGCCAGTATGATGGCGTTGACAGGTATTACACTTGGGCTGGGTGCCCTGATATCCTTTTCCTTTCTTTCCACTACCAGCTGTAACCTGAGCTGGCGTGCCTGATCCTCCTTTCTTAACCGCCACACTGGCGCCCTGCTTGAAGTTTGAGAACTTCCGTTTGTTACCTCCTGACGACTCGACGTGAGTCTCTTTCTTCTTAAGCTCAGCATCATCAAACTTGTTCAGACGAATTGCCTCCTCGGTGAGAGCCACGCTCAAATCGATCGCTTCAGTAATGGTCGCAGGCTTGGATGAGGTTACCATGCTTATGATTTGAGGAGCTAGTCCCCAAATGAAGCGTTCAATTCTCTTGAACTCAGGAGTGACCATGTAGGGTACCACATGCGATAAGTCATGGAATCTTTGAACGTACTCTGCGATCTTTGGACCGTCCATTTTCAAGTGCCAAAACTCGGTCTCCAATCTCTGGATTTCTGCGCGGGAACAGTACTTTTTGCGCATAAGTTCCTTTAGTTCGGTCCAGGTCAGCGCGTAGGCAGCAGCTTCGCCTAGTGTCTGAACTTGTAGATTCCACCAGGATAGGGCTCCATCTAGAAACAGCCCTGAGATATAGGTGACTTGCTGATCCAGCGCGCACTTGCTCATGCGAAGAACAGATTCGGTTTTCTCAGCCCAACGAACAAAGGCGACAGCACCTCCTGTGTCATCAAAGTTTACGGGCTTGCAGTCTAAGAACTGCTTGTAGGTGCACCCTGCACATACGTTATAACATACGATTGGCATTAGCATCATTGCTAAAGATATCCATTTAGGTCATGGTAGGTCTAAATGACTTGGCATTACCATGAGGTGGATTATTGTTGTTGCCAGTGTTGCCAGAGTTGCTTCCACTAGTCCCTCCTTGAGAGGCGGCGTATTGTGCAATGGCAGCAGCGATAATTTGCTGGAGTTCTGCCTCATTGGTAGGCATGTGTGTCTCGCGTCTCGGCGGCATCTTCTAAAAGATGGGTTACGTTGGTCAGGCCATAGTAAAACGTACGTATATAGTAATAGTAATAGCACATAACATCTCATGCTATCAATACATCACAAATACCAATCACACAACATCCCATGTCATAAAAATATAAATAAGCAATCAAGCGAATCAAATATGGTGAGAATACTGCGATTGCCATATATCGAGACCACATAGTAAGTGTATCAGTACATCCCTGTGTCATACAATCATCAATCAACTAGGGGCTACATCACCCCTGTCCAAAAACTATATCATGTCAGTGTCAAATACGTCAAATACATGTCAACAAAAGTCAGGATCATAAAGTAGTCTCCAAAAATGCTGTGCAGTCAAAAGCATTCGCCGTCTTCTCACCAACGTCTACCCAAACAGCACTGAGGAGCTCTATACAGATGGCGGTGGAGGAGGGGGAAAGTGGGTGTAAAACAAACGACGTAACTGGAGCCAGTCCTCCTCCATGGCTCGCTGGGTACGGATGATAGAAGCAACCTGCTGCTCTAGTGTAAAGAGACGGGCAGCATAATCTGGAGGTAAGGGTCGAAATGGCTGCAGAGGAGAGTGTGTCTGACCATGGCACTGGCATGGTGGCAGCTGAGCTCTCTCAAGCTCCTGGATGCGCTGCGTGTGTGACTCGTGCTGGGCGACAAAAGACATCAAAACGTCCTCGATAGTATACCCCATGTGGAAAGAATGGTAGGGGTCAGTAGGTGGCATAGCAGAGTGTGGTGCCCAAAGGAACGGCTCACTGGTGGGATCAAAAGGTGCCACATGAAATGGAGCAACAGAGGGTGGAACAGATGACATCTGGGGCATGAAGGGGATAGACATCGGTACATGCCCAAAAGGATGGGCTGAAGAACCCTCTCCAGTCCTCGCTGGAGGTACAAACTGAGGAACCTGAAAAGAAAAATCAACATGTCGTGTATCAGGGATCTGAGGGGGGAAAAGGTGGAACATCCTCATCAGCAGGTATCCAACTGTGCTGTGCATGCTCATCTGGTGGATCCATGTGTGCCGCGAACAGTGCATGCTCGGGCTCTAGTGGGATGGGATCAGGTGGGGGAGCAACAAAAGGGTGAACAGGTGCAATGTGCTCAACAGGATGGTCAACAGGTATATCAACAACAGGTAGAGGAACAACAGGATCAACAACAACATGATCGCCCTCTAACAAAGGAACATCCGCGGGGAGATCATCAACAAGTGGGTCTGCGATAACAGGCTCAATAGGGATGCCAGCATGTACGGGGTCATGCTCAAGTATGGGGTCTAGAGCGGCTGCCTGCTCAGGGGCGACGGCAGGCTCGGGATCATCAAAAGCCATCTCGAAGTCAAACTCAGGGTCGATAGGATCTACTGGGTCAGCTGGATCCTCCATGGGCTGATCCATAGGTATAAACTCGATATCATGATCCGGGTCGAATCCCGGGGGAAAGATAGGATCAGAATCCTCTATGTCATCATGGTCAAACGCAAAGCTGGGAATAGGTGCAACAGAGGATGCCTGGTCAGGATCAGAATCATGCGCAAAGTGCTGTGCGCTCAATGTGTGAGAAGGTGCGGATGCCACAGACTCGAAGGAGTCTGGGACAGGAGAATGTGCAGGCGAATCCTCAGCGGGAACGTCAGCGATCATCAGAAGATCGCCCGCAGGAAGAAGGGCCTCGCCCTGGATCTCATCCTCAAAGGGCTCATCCTCAAGCAGGTCAATATCGCCATCAGCCTCGGCGTCAAGAAGAACATCATATGCTGGATAAGCGGCTAAGGGTATAGGGGCCGGAATCTCTACTAGAGGTAGGTACTCAGCGGGAGGGTCATCTGCAGGCTCATCAGCACCATCGGGTAGTGCGAAAGGCTGGAAATCATCCTCGTCAGTACTGGTATAGTCAGATGTGTGCACCTCGTGCTCGGTGGATGTGAGGTCATCAGATACGATAGGTATGGGTCCAGTGGTGTCCGAAACGCCAGTACCGGCTGAGTCCATGAGTCTGTAACATAAACACAAATATGCTCAAATAATCAGTCATACAATCAGATAATCACATAAGTCACCAAGTAAGGTATCACATAATTCTCCTAGTCCCACTAGCCTCCCAGTCTCCTAGACTGACATTCCTAGTCCAACTAGCCAAATTCCTCCCAGTCTCTAAGACTGCTCTATCCTCCACCTCGACCTCCTAGATCGAGCCTCGGTCCCCATGACCGAGCCTCAGCCTTCATGACTGAGCCTACTCTTCCTAGTCTCACTAGCCATCTACCTCGATCTCTAAGATCGAGCCTCGGCCTCTCAGACCGAGCCTCAGCCTTTCTAGACTGAGCCTATAAATAATAAAATGTGCTCAACATTTGTTTGTAAAAAGTTTTGGATCTGGACTTAAGTGGTATGCAGAAAAATGTTTTCGTGAGAGCCCTAGTAATCATAGTCTAGACTCGAGAAGGAATCCTAGTTCGCTATGATCAGAGCTCTGATACCAAGCTGTCACACCCTGGCTTTGCGGAAGCGTGGTTAATTTTGGTATGACTTCTTAATACCATAGCTTAACCATAACAAAGTTATATGAAATAAAATCGTGCAAGATCATCCATTTGATTGAGTTTTAAAACCAGATTAACATACCATTGTCTTAGAGACTTACAACATCGTATCATAAAACATTGTCTTTAAAAACATAACCATTAACATGAAATAAACGCAGTTTAAAATTTGTGACTCGTCCAGGAAAAAGTCACATTTCCAAAACCCGGATGACCTTGGAACCCATATGCAGCGGGAAAACATAACATACCGCGCCAGATCTTTAATTTCCTGAAATACATGTAAGTTGAAAAATCAACAATAATGTTGAGCGAGTTCATGTGCAAGTGAGTAAGTAAACCTTTGTGAGTATAAAAATAGCCTTGGTATGTAGCAAATAAGGGAATTGAGATCACCAATGGTTTGCAAGGCCACTGATATATGTGAAGTGCAAATAGGGAGACTCAAACCTAGCAGATTTCGCCACGGCATTAGTATGTGGACAAAGTCACCCCAAGGTCCGTTTCTAGTTTGGCCTGGGGCTGGGCTCGCTACACCCAGATAGATCTACCGCTCCTGTCCCTCGGTCCCGTTATGAGGACTAATGGCCTCATATTGCTCCTACCCACTCACATGATCTAAGTAGTAAACCTCCTTACGCTAACCATACCATGTATAAAGTACTTGTAATCAAAGTAACATGTATTTCACCCCCGTAGTTAAGAAAACTGAAAACAGTTAGAGAAAAGGGGGACATGAACTCACAGTCGGTGCGTCTCTACCAAGTACTCCAAATCAGGCAGCTGTGCGACGACCTACAGGTGCTAATTCCATTAGACGGAAGGCCGTGCCTTAGCTTTATAGTTTAAGTTTTTGGGAAATAGTTAGACAACTATTTCGTGTTTACATTCTGTATATACTTGGTAGTTAATCTCCTTCCCAAGGATGGGGGATTCAATACATGTGCGTTAAAATTATATCATTAAGTCTCACTTAATATATGTATATATTTCCAAATCCAAAATATAAGTATTTTTCTCAAAAATGTTATATTTTCATTTCACATAATTTTTCTCCAATAATACATTGTTAAAATACGCGTTCATAAATATTTTCGTAAGTGCGTAAGTTACGTTTTAACAATCGAGTGGTAATATACTTACCGGTGTAACTTATATATTTATGGTGAAAGCGTTCGTATTATTTTGGATTCGTTAACGTTCGTAAATATTATTTTTACTCTAAAAATAATATTTATGTATCTTCACAAAATAATCATAAACAGTGTGTGAAAAAAAAATATATATTTATCACGTTAAATTTTGTGAAAATCCCACCTCCGAATATTTAGTAAATAAAGTCATGGCGAAATTCATATTTCGAAAACATGTCAAAAATAATTCTAACACTTGTAGTGTAAATAGTTCTAAGTGTTAGGTTGTTAGAAAAATTTCGCCAGAGTTTCCTCTGTAACTGGAGGTGGCCACGCTTTCAAGCGTATCATTTTCTTTAACAAATCAACTCAACAATTTTCTTTATTTGATCAGAACAACTTTCATCACAACAACTAATCAACATATGTGTAAATTGCCAAAAATTACATGAACTTGCAGTTTTCCCAAAACTGTGGTGTAAATCCCCTTAAATTTAGTAGATCTTCATATAAGGTAATTTGATCTTGTAAAAACCTCGTTTTTAGAGAAAATCCATCTTTACAACTTCCAGTCCTCTTTTACCAAAAACTGTTATTTTGTCGGATCTTTTTATTTCACAAGTGTTTACACACTTGTGGTTTATAAAAATCATGCGTGTGAGTGTAAAATCCATCTTTTAAAATACATGATTTCTTTGATACGTGGTTCTTTGAAAATACCACTTGCAGATGCGTAGATCTGCTAGTTTTAAACACAATTTCACAAGTAAAACTCTTTTACACAAGTTCATGATTCGCGTGTGGTAGAGTTTCACCTTTTAACCCTTGTATCATTCAAAACAAGCTCATGTTAAGATCCATGACCTTACCAAACCGGGTTAAACGATGATCCGAGCTACCACATCATAGATCGGGCCTAAATAACCATACATTTCGAATACTACATCATTTACACAACATATAAGCTTTTAACCACTATTTTTAGTGTTTTTAGTAAACTTTAATGCTTCAAAATGCAAGATTCCGAGTTTTAATCATCATACATCTTATTAACCACCTTAGATTAGTTCAAGAAGGTGTTTTAAGTGACATACCACTAGCTCGAGGCTAGGGAAGAATCTACGCGCAAAAGAGGTGGATAAAAGCTAAGTAGAGAGGTCCTTTGCGTTCCGTTTGCTCCAAGACTCCTTGTATACGACCCTCGACACTTGAATGGACTTGGAATCGGCTGATCAAGATCGAAAATATGATGGATGGGGGTGGGTGGTCTCGGCCGAAAGTGATAGAGAGGGAGAGAGAGCTTTTGAGTGGTGTAAAGTTTAAGTGAAAGACCAAGTGTGTTTAGTGAGCATCTTATAGACATTTAACAAGTGCATTACCCAATGGATTATGTGCACCCTAGATATTAAACATACTAAGATTATAATAATCAAGATGGTACAATGGGGGTCACAATGTGACCGAGTTCGGCCAAGGGGGGGGTCTCCTAGTCCATTTCCAACTAAAGGTTAAGTATTAGTTAGGTTAAACCAAGTTAGTTAAGTAGTTAACTTGGTTAGTTGTGTGTCATGCGTTACAATGGGTGTTAGGGTACTCAGGGACCCTAACTGGCTCAGAAAAAGATAAATAATGAAAATAACAATATTTTCATGTTTCGGGTAACGCCCGGTTGTTCGGTTGGATAGTAATCCGTTAAAGCGTTAAAAAGTTTTAAAGTGTCGTTAATACTCTCTTTAGTGACACAACTCATTCTTGACACTTTGGAAAGTGTCTAGTGTTATTTTTCTCATGTTTTGGCACTTTATTAGTTAGCTAAAAGCTGAATTATTTTGTAAAGTGCTGAGTTTTGTACTTAGAGTACGTTTTAGGCACATCCAGTCATAGTGACTTATTCCTAGAGACGCAGTTCTACAACCCCTTGTATCCCTACACTCACCACTAGTGTAGCAAAATATCTCAGGCTCTTACAGGCCTTTAGAGGCAGTGTTTGCCTGATGCTGGCTTTATATCAGCATGTTCACTGGGTATCCGTTTATTGTGCTACTGTGCTTTTTGTGCATCATGTTTGTCACTAAGGTTCAGCATGTAAATAATGTAGTGACAGCAAGTAAAGTATGATGCAAGTAAGTGCATGTATCAGTATGCAAGTAGCAGTTTATTCACAAGTTCAAGCAAGCACAGTAATTAAGCAGTAATTAATTATTAATTAAGTCGTACGGATACCTGGTTTAGTGCGGGTTGTCACATTCTCCCCCCGTTAAATAAATTTCGTCCCGAAATTTAAGTTCTGCTTGTAGATGCAGGGTTCTTAGGATAAAGGTGGGGGTATTTCTCTTTCATCCGGTCCTCACATTCCCAGGTGTATTCAGGACCATGTCTGGCATTCCAACGAACTTTGACGAGCTTGACACTGCTCCTGCGGGTCTTGTTTACTTTCCAATCCATGACCTCAACAGGTTCTTCAACGAAATGGAGCGTGTCGTCAACATGAATCTCGTCGATGGGAATGGCAATGTCATCTTGAGTTGGACTTTTCTTCAGGTTGGATACATGAAATGTATCGTGAACAGAATGGAGTTCAGTAGGTAGGTCCAACTTGTATGCTACTAGTCCTATTCTTTCCAAAACTCTGAAAGGACCAATGTAGCGCGGATTTAACTTCCCACGCTTTCCGAAGCGTGCCACACCCTTCCAGGGTGAAACTTTCAATAACACCATTTCTCCAACTTGGAATTTCACATGTTTCCGGTTTGGATCCGCATAGGCCTTCTGTCTGTGGCGAGCTGCTTCGATGCGTTTAAGAATCTGCGCAATCTTGTCTGTCGTCTCTTGGACGATTTCGGGACCAGCAAGCTGCCTATCACCTGTGTCAGCCCAACATAAGGGTGATCGGCACTTGCGTCCGTAAAGGGCTTCAAATGGCGCGACACCAATACTGGTGTGGTAGCTGTTGTTGTATGAAAATTCGACCAAAGGCAAATGCTTATCCCAGCTACCGCCCAAATCCATAACACACGCTCTCAGCATGTCTTCCAAAGTCTGTATCGTTCGCTTCGCTTTGACCGTCAGTTTGCGGATGAAACGCAGTGCTCAGATTTAATTGTGAGCCAAAAGCTTCTTGGAAGGATTGCCATATCCTTGACACAAACCTTCCGTCTCTATCAGAAATGATCGAGAGAGGCACTCCATGACGTGCGACGATCTCTCTCATGTAAATTTCAGCCAATTTGCTCGTATTATCCTTCTCTCTGATAGGTAAGAAGTGTGCGGACTTTGTTAATCGATCCACTGTTACCCAAATAGTGTCATGGCCTCTCGGCGTTCTTGGCAATTTCGTAATAAAATCCATTGAGATTTGTTCCCATTTCCACTTGGGAATCTCAGGTTGTTGCAGAAGTCCTGAAGGCTTCTGGTATTCGGCTTTAACCTTAGCGCATGTTAAACATTTGCTCACATAAATAGCAACATCTCCTTTCATCCTAGGCCACCAATAATAATCTTTGAGATCCTGTACATCTTATCCGCTCCAGGGTGGATAGAGTACCGCGATTTGTGAGCTTCATCGAAAATCACCTTCCTCAAACCTCCAAACAAAGGAACCCAAATCCTTTTCTCAAAACATAGCGTTCCTTCCTCGTTTGGTACCAGTAGTTTCTCCATCCCACGGAGATATTCTTCTTCAAGGTTTCCTTCCTTGAGAGCTTCTTTCTGCGCGGCACGAATGCGCAAGGAAAGATCGGTTCGGATAATCATTTCTAAAGCCCTAACCCTTATGGGCTTGATCCTCTCCTTTCGACTTAGGGCATCGGCGACTACATTCGCCTTCCCTGGATGATACTTTATCTCGCAGTCGTAATCGTTTAGCAGCTCAACCCATCGTCTTTACCTCATATTCAACTCCTTCTGGTTGAATATATGCTGTAGGCTCTTGTGATCTGTAAAGATTGTACACTTCGTACCATAAAGGTAGTGTCTCCAGATCTTTAAAGCAAAAACCACTGCGCCGAGCTCCAAATCATGTGTGGTATAGTTCTTTTCGTGCACTTTCAGTTGACGCGATGCGTAAGCAATAACCTTTTGGCGTTGCATCAACACACAACCTAATCCTTGACGCGAAGCGTCGCAGTATACCACAAAATCATCTGTACCTTCCGGTAGTGCTAAGATTGGCGCATTACAGAGCTTATCCTTCAATATCTGGAACGCTTCTTCCTGTTTGATTCCCCAATCAAACTTCTTATCTTTCTGCGTGAGGAGCGTCAATGGTTGAGCGATTTTTGAAAAATCCTCAATGAACCTTCGATAGTAGCCAGCCAAACCCAAGAACTGTCGAATCTCGGTTGGCGTCTTTGGCGTTTCCCAATCCTTGATCGTCTCGATCTTGGTTGGATCCACGTGGATTCCATCTCCATTTACCACGTGCCCAAGGAATTGGACTTCACGTAGCCAAAATTCGCACTTGGAGAATTTGGCATACAGCTGTTCCTTCTTTAGCAGCTCCAAAATAGCTCTTAGATGCTGTTCGTGCTTGGTCTTTGTTCTTGAATAGATCAAGATGTCGTCGATAAACACAATCAAGAACTTGTCCAAGTACGGCTTGCAAACTCTATTCATCAAATCCATAAAGACTGCAGGTGCGTTTGTCAAACCAAACGGCATAACAAGGAACTCGTAGTGTCCATAACGAGTTCTGAAGGCTGTCTTTGGGATACTCTCCTCTTGTATCCTTAACTGATGGTATCCAGATCGAAGATCGATCTTTGAATAAAAGCTTGAGCCTTGCAGTTGATCAAACAGATCATCAATTCTTGGCAGAGGATATCTATTCTTGATCGTCAGCTTGTTCAGCTCCCGGTAGTCAATACACATACGAAAACTACCGTCCTTCTTTTTGACAAACAGGACCGGAGCTCCCCAAGGCGAGAAGCTTGGTCGGATAAAACCCTTGTCTAACAACTCTTGAAGCTGTGTCGACAGTTCCTGCATCTCAGACGGAGCAAGTCTATAAGGTGCCTTAGCCACAAGCGCGGCGCCTGGAACTAAGTCAATGCGGAACTCTACTTGTCTCTGAGGTGGCAGTCCAGGTAAGTCTTCTGGGAAGACTTCTGGGTATTCCCTCACGACAGGGATGTCTTCGATTCTTGGCTCAGCAGCCTTCGTATCCACAATGTGTGCCAGGAAGGCAACACATCCCTTCTGCAAACACTTTCGCGCTTTCAGGCAGCTGATAATTCTTAGCGGCGTATCACGCTTCTCTCCGTGAACCACAATTGTTT
>JARYGA010055907.1:0-28464 GCA_030545235.1 Helianthus tuberosus
TACTTCATTTACTTAAAAACTATTTTTTACGTGCATATTTTATGTACGGGTATATGTAAATATGATTTCTTCAACATTCCGACGTAAACTTTTTTTATAGACGAGTGAGGTCAAATATAATATGTTTTTGTTTAAAGAAACCATTTTTACGTGCATATTTCTATGTACGTTTTGTATAAATTCAAGTTGTTCTACGTTTCGACGTAAACTTTTTTGGGAAAACATTCAGGTCAAATATAATATGTTTTCATGTTTATTTTATGTATGTTTCGTAAAGTTTGTTTCGAACCGAGTGAAGTCAAATTATGGTTTCTTTTTCTCCCCTTTTTTTCGAAAGCTCTAATTAATCCCTTTCGATTACATGTGCATATTTTCCTTCATACCAGTTACGTTTTCTTTGTATAAGTTGGGTCACATATAATACGTTATAATTGTTCGAAATGAATTCCATTTACTTTACGTTTGATCCAATCACAATGCTTATACAGGTTACACTGAGTTCAATTGGATACGTCGAAATGTGTGTTTTCATATGGTTAATGCATCACATAACGGAAGTTGCCCAGCAACGTAGTTGGCAATCTTCATCTCGAGGAGGGCTTTGGCCTGGGCTCATACCCGGGTTCGAGTCTGAGGGACACTGGTGCCCAGCTTCGGCTGGGTAATTTCACCGCCAGGGAGCGATCCGGTAAGCTAGCTTGGGAGGGGGGATCCCCTCCGCGGTCAGGGGTACCGTGCATCTCCCCTTTTTTTAATGCATCATATAACGTTTGGACTAATCCATTTAATGTTTACGATGTATCCGCGCCGCAACGCGGGCGGGTCTTAACCCTAGTTTAAATCAAATAACAAAATCCAAACCGGGTTGGTTCATTTAGTGGGGTTCCACCTAATTACTACATAACCCTTACATTTTCATTAAGACTTAGTGGTATCAATACGCATAGTGACTCGTATGTCAAATCATAAACCAACTAAAAACGTACATAAAAATAAGCACGAAAACGTATTATATTTGACCATGTTCATTAACATGAATTTATATTGACATGTACATACAAAAATGAGTATGTGAGAAAATAAAGTGTTTACATCAAAACCTGTAACAACTTAAAACATACATAAAAATAGGCATGAAAATGTATTATATTAGACCCGAAATGTCCATAAAAATAAGCACGTAAGGAAATACTTTTTTTAAGTTAAAGAATGAAAATAAGGTGCTCGTGCGTTGTGGCATGACATTTAAGGGCACGTTATCGTTCGTTAAGCGCGTTGGCACAGTGACATTAACGTGTTTAAGCACAAGAAAGAAACGTATAAAGATACGGTACGATTAACGAAATGTATTAAATTGTGACGAACCAACTACCCGTTTCGAATTTATAGCAACATGTAAACGTGATATAAACTAAAAACAAGATGGAAAAAAAAAAGAAAAAAAATTAAAAACCATGGAAGTAAAAGTGAAAAGTTAGAAATTAAGATGATATATTTGTTATTGTGTAAGTTTTAGGAGGAAAACAAATTAGTTAAAAAATGAGGGAGTCAAAATGAAAAATACTGAGGGAGCCAAAATGAAAGTTATATTAAAGTACAAAATTGTAATTTGAGGTGTGATGTCGTGGCTGTCTTTGTGTTTTAAGTTAGTATACAATGGATGATATATAGAGTTTATAATATATTTGCATGTGGCTTGCTACGTGGAACAAAAAGATATGGCTGATATACTTGATATTATGTGGTATTGAATTTAGTATATCATATCATATTGACAAAATTGTAATTTGAGGGGTGATGACTTTGTGTTTTAAGTTAGTATATAATTTAGGTTGAATTTATAATTTATTTGAAATTGAAATTTCTACTTAAAAAAATATATATAATAATTAGATACTTAAAATTGTTTAGATCTTTGGTCGTCATATAAAAATCACTAATTTTAAGTTAAGTAATGTTGTAATTTATATTTTATTGCAAATTTCTGTTTTAAAAACATAAAATGATATTACACCAAGGATCCATTGTCGTCATATTAAAATCAATAATTTAAAGTTAACTTATGTTGAATATATACTATATAATAAAAGAAACCATCTAAGGGACACATGTCATTCTATGGAGTAATCATTATGAGATTTTTCCGCCTAAAATATTATATTATTAATTAATTAATATTAATATATGGATAATTATTTTGATAAATATATGATAATTAATTTGATAAATATATATGCTATTTATTTAAATCTTATTTTCCAAATTTCAAGATTTCAAATATATTAATAAATCTCTAGATTATAACGTTTTTCCACAACATCAATAAAGCTAAAAAATATTAAAAAAATGTATACTGTGCATCACCATCCAATGAAGATTTATAAACACTTGATATCCAGAACAAATCATATGTTACAATTAATGACACCTCAAGCCAACTAATCAAAACAATTATCGTGTGTTTTTATATATATTTTGTAACAATTAGAAGAGGGGAAAACCCCTAAGCATTAAAGAGATGAATGATTAGGTTACAGATTACAAATTGCAAAATAAAGAAAAAATTAGAAACAAAAACTTACATAGATTGAAGATACCATCAAAATATGAATGGAAATTAGATTAGAACTCTATTTAGTGCTTCAACTTAATATAAAGAAAACTGAAGTTTTCTGGCCAACCTGCAATGGTGTAAAGGTTCAGGAAGGCTTATTCCCTCGGAGGATTGGGAGGCCGGTGCTGGGTGTAAAACTCCTGGGGGGTGCCGTTAGTCGTGATGCAGAGTTTATTAGTGGTATGACTCTTAAAAGAGCGAACTGTGCAGTCGAGCTGATGAGGTGCCTTAAATGCCTACGGGACCCTCAGAGCGAGCTCCTCTTGCTTCGTTCTTGTATGAGTGTTGCTAAATTACTGTTTGGTCTTCGAACGTGTCAACCTTCTTTGGTCGGGGGAGCTGTTTCTGTTTTTTATGGAGGCCTCCGGGGAGCTTTAGAGGATATTGTTGTTTGTGGGGGTGCCTTTTTTGGAGATCTCCAGTGGAGGTTGGCTTCTCTCCCGACTCGGTTCGGAGGCTTAGGGATTTGTACGGCCGAGGATGCCTCTTCATATGCTTTCGTGGCTTCAAGGGCCAAATCTTGGGGTTTACAAGACCACATACTCCGAGAATGTGGTGGGGATGTTTTAGACTCCGATTACAGTAGTGCGTTGGACCTTTTGCATAGTTCTCTTCCCGACCTTGATATTGGCGGTTTCTACATTAAAGACACCGCCCCTCCTAAATCCCAGAAAATTCTGGCGAATGCCTTATATGGCGAAATTGTCAAGAGGTTTGAAGAGAAGTTTGTTTTATCCCCTCGGCAAAGAGCGGTGTTTGAATGTCTACGTGCCCCACATGCTCAGGATTTTCTGTCTGTCGCACCTATTGAAGGCTTGGGGCAACACATGTCGGCCGTGGAATACCGTGCTATCCTTAGATACCGACTGATGATTCATTTGTTCCCAGTTGACGAGCCATGTCCGGTATGCCGCAAAGCGTGTTTGGATTCTTTCGGCGAGCACGCGATCCACTGTAAAGAGCTACCAGGGTTTAAATATCGGCATGATTGGGTGAGAGATGTGCTATGTGATGTTCTTAAGCGGGCCGGGATATCTGCCAAAAAGGAGGCTCCAGTAAATTTCCTGACTGACCCCTTAGAGGGAGGTCCACTTTACGCCCAGCGGACATCTTTGTGTTTGGATGGGAAGGGGGAAACACGCTTGTGTAGATCTAACTAGAGTCTCCCCCCTTGTCGGGCTCAAGGACAAGGGATTTGTCGTAGGGCAAGCGGTGCTCAAGGCAGAGGCGAGCAAAGTGGCAAAACATGAGAAAGCCTGCATGGAGAATCAACATGTGTTTGTCCCGTTTGCGTTTGATACCTTTGGGGGTCTCGCTCCTGACGCTGTACGACTTTTGAATCGGGTTCAAAAAGTCGTTAATAGTAATTCTTCGTCGCTAAAGGTTTCAAACTTTGTATTTAGTAGAATTGGTTTTTCTATTCAAAAGGGGGTGGCGGCGCAACTTGTTGCCCGACTACATGCCATTCTTTGTAATTACCCTTTTTCGTGTGGAATAATAAGCTGAAATGATAATAATAAAAAAATTTATATTGAATTTACATGAAGCTACTATTTTGTCCTTATTAAAAAAAACAAAAAGTTATTAGTAACAATAGGTAAGAGGTTTAATTTTAGTTTTAGTTGTTTTATGTTAAGGTTTTAGTATGACTATTGGGAACTTGAGTTGCGAGCAACTCAAATAATTGTATCTATGTGCTATTGTTTTTATTGTGGAACCTGATGAGTGTTTAAGGGTTGTTTGGTAGTCTCTTAGTGGTTCCCTAAGAGACCACATCTAAATCGTAAGGCTGGCAAATCGTGTCTTAACAGGTTTAACAGGTTTCTGACGGCGCACAACATAAGTTTCAAACATGATTACGACTCGTTTAACTACTTTCTACCTCATGTTTATAAAATAGTTTTATGTTTTATGTACAAAGATGAATAAATGATAGATCCTAACATTGTAATTTTAATTATTTTAAAAATTAAAAAAGTCAAAGGGTGTATTTTTCAGTCAAACAAATCTAATCGTATCTTAACAGGTACCCAATTGCCAGCCCTACTAAATCGGTCATAGATAGAGAGGTGTTTGGTTCAATAAAATGATACCTCTTAATGATTCATTTGTGCTCTTGATGGTTAAGTTAAAAAAGGTCGTTGAATGGAAAATAGACATGTATACCCTTTGCTCTAGCAGACATGCTTCTTCCCCATTCCGCCCTGAAAAGGCCGTTTTTCCCCTTTCTTCCCCGCGACACTGTCCACGCACACCGCCACCATCACGCTCGAAATCTGCCAGGTACATCTCTTTCCCTACTGGATTTCTGCTCGTCTCTTTCCCTCCCCTTATCAATTTCCACCCTCGTAGCCATCTGCTCACTCACGTTGAATACTTGATTTGATTGAAACTTGGTTTAGGGTTTTAGGAATTCAGATTACTCCATATTTCATGTGTTTAAAAGTGGTTTTCAACCACTACGGAATTTGAACCATATTGGTTGTTTCATTTATATATCGATAGAAAAAAGTAAGGAATACAACATTTCGTTGACTGGATTTAGTTTGAACTTAAAAGGTCGTACAAGTTTCATTGACGATGATCGTGTAGGTTTTAGTGGTATGCAAAGAAGATTGATGAATTGTCTCAAACAAAGTTGTCAATGTATAATGAACTTTTTGATGATGAAATTAGGGCTTTTTGTGGCATGTTCAATGTGTAATGATAATTGATATTGTGAATATTGTTCTAGTCTCGTGGTCATATATCTAGATTTATTTGTGATAGATAATTGGATATTAATATGATATGATTATATGAAAAAGGAAATGATTATTTGTGATTATTATAACTGAGCTTTTGGTTAAACTTGATTATGATTTTAACTATTAAGAAGTTAAGTCATTAAAGCAATGAAATAGTAGAATTGCGTGGTTGCAATCTTTGTTTGAATCCTTTATGCCATTAGATAAAGTTATTAATTTTTGGGGTAATTAATTAGGTTATCTTTTCTTAGAAGACAATTTAAAGAATGAACAATATCAGTTGTGATGATTCTAAGTTTATAATTAGGTTGGATTAATGCAACAATTGTTGGATATATTCTTTCGCATTTAATTTAGACTCAAGTATTTGATGAATTGCATTCTAGTTGTTGAGATTTGTCGCTACATTTGTCTCAGTATTAATTGTCTTGTTGATGTTGGTTCATAGGATTGTGGTTTCTGGTAATATCATAATTAATACCCAGCGTGTTGCTACTATTCATGATGGGTCGAAGTTGTTGTATTTACTATTGATCTTCTTCATTTGGCTACGATTGTTAGGTTTGTTGTGCAAGTACAATGTGTTCTCATGAATCTGACGTGATGTGTAATTATTTATGAAGTCAAACGGAATATTTCTTCTACTAATTCAGATCTTAGCGGTTGCTGAATTGGATGTCTACTCATGTTTATGGGCTATATAAACAAGGTTACGAGAAGAATAAGGAACCCAATTGGTTTTGTAGTGCCATTCCAGCTATAGCTGGGTGGTAGAGGCTCTTGCCTCTTAGAGAAAAGACCACGGTTCAAATCTTGGCATAGGGTGTAGTTTAGTATTTATTGGTGTAGTTTAGAATTAGGAGTAAGGTAACCTTTGCCATTAAAATTTTTTTTTGGTTTTGTAGTGGGTACATGCTAGTCGTTTGAGGTGTTTCATTTTAAATCAACGTACTTTGACTTGTTTCATTTTAATGCATTATATTTTGACCCCAATTTATCCGTTTCATTCTAATTTAGTATTTATGACCCATTTACATGTGTTTCAGTTGAACTAAAAATATATTAAATCTAACCTAGTTAAACTAAAGCGTAAACTAAGAATAAATATATCTACACAATATGTTGCTCTTCATCATTTGTATAAATATATCTTACTAAAAAATATATTACCTATCTACCTTGATGCTAATGATCAAAGCTGCTCAAATATTTGGTTGGTACCTATTTTGAAGGAGCATGTTGCTGGTTCAATTGGGATTCTTTACGGCGAATATAGTGCCTCAAATTATAATTATAGGCAAACTATTATTATCTATTTGAATTTTAGTATGTTTTTATGGACTTTGAAGGGTTTGTGTGTAAATTGGATTTTCAATCATGTTTTGTATTTTTCTTTTATAATTATTCATCATTGAGTATAGTCACTAAAGCACTGATCAAACATATATATTTTATTCGACGCAAAATAGTTCAGAGGGGTAAAATAGTCATTCTGCATAATCATTCAGAGCTCCAATCAAACAGCACTTACTGGCTCATAGTCTCTTATCCGGTCAGACCACTTACTAGTTCAGCACTTACCCAGTCAAAGGTTGCCAAACAACCCCTAAATTGGCCAAACTTAACAAAATACTCATCATAAATGGTTATTCGGCAAAATGGAGGAATGTTAGACAAAACTCATTTGGATATGGCCTTAGCCATCTATTTAGTCAAACGACTCAATGGGCTCGTAAGACATATAGGTTATAGGATTCCCCCTTGATGTCATTGTAAATGCACACCTTATAACTTTCTCTTTGAGATTTACATCAATCAAGAACACTATAATAAGAACCAAATCATAATCATAATCGATAAATGGAATCATCATCTTTTTTCTCTAAGATCTCGATTCTTACACGTAAGTGTGATTATGTTTGTGTCTAATTTATTGATAATGATTGAACCTACGTAATTAGAGTTTATGTTTTACCGATGATCTTATGCTAAATCATCAGGTCACTCTATCACAAGACATGTTGATAACAAGTGTCAAGTATCAAAACACTGCCAACATAAAAAGCTAAGGGTGAGAGGGGCACTCCCCTCTTAGGGGAGTCCCCTCTCTTTTCTCACAAGACATGAACTCCGACACGGCTTAAAAGATCTTTTCTCACCAACCACTCAGCTTTTGACACGTGGCGACACCCCCTTCTCTCTCCTTTTTTTTTGTCATCCGACAACACCGTGGCAGTGGTCCAATGATTGTACTAAACAACTTCCCTTTCACCCCTTCATCTTCACCTTATTCCACTTTCACCCCTTCCTTTTCCATCACCCACTATAAACAACCCTATCACCTACCACACATCTCACCTTCACTCTGATTCTTCAACGTCACTGTGTATTGACCACTTTCAGAAATTTCAACCTCAACTTCCTCATTTCAAACACTCCTAAAAATTCATACCAGATCCATTAATTTTGTTATAAACTTATCACAAAAATTGATGGAACCTATAACAGGGGATTCACAAAGGGGATGCACGAAGATCATTGATCTAACACAAACCCCATATCAAACTTGTTTGGCTGTAACGGAAGTCAATCGGAGGTGAATAACTAAGTTGTCGGCCGGAGGTGATAAGAGATGGTAATTGGTGGTTGATTGATCGACGCGGTGGTTATCGGAGGTGAATAGAGTGGTTGCCGTGGTGGAAATTGTCGTCAAAAGGAATGAAGGACCGTGGTGGAGGTGTTTGCCGGCGGACGGGGATTGTAAAAGTTGATCGGTGGTCGTGTACAGAGAGATGGTCGTCGGCAGTGTGATGGGGTAATCGGAGGTGGGTAGTGTGATCGATGATGGTGGAGGTTACTCTATTGTGGGTGACGGTGGGTATGGTGGTCGATCGGAGGGTGAAGTGGTGATTGTTGGTCAGAAAAAGGTGAAGGATATGAAAGAGTTGCAGGTGGGTTTTTGAAAGGGGAGGTCAGGGTGGTAGTATGAAAGTAGACAGGAAAACAGGGACTGAACAACCAAATTGGGGAAGAAGACAGGGACTGAACAGAGGTGCCACGTGGCAAAAGGTGAGTGGCTGATGAGGAAAGCTCTTTTGAGCCGTGTCGGAATTCGTGTAAAAGCTTGGGGAGTCGTTTCAGTTGGCCATTTTGGAAAAATTGACCAGTCAATGGCTATTTTGGTGATTACCCCTAAAGTTTATCCTTTTTCTTTTCTTTCAAACATCCAGGTCTTTCTCGTCCCATTCTCTCTCTCACACCCACCCACCCACCACTATCACCACCACCGCTATCGCCACCACCGTAATACTTCTCTCTCTATCTATGTCTCCCTTGCTATCCACCGTCACTACCAACCACCACCAGTAGCCACCACCCCCATCTGCCACCACTACATCAACCCCGCCACCATAAGTGACTACCCCTGCCAGTTGCCACATGCGAGAAACCACCATAACCCCCACCACCATTATTGCTATCGATTTCCACATCCACACCATTGCGACCCTAAATCAAAATCAAAACGCAAATATGGAATAACCTAACCCCACTGTCATTTTCTCCCCCAAATCAAAACCAAATCTAAAAAAAAACATAAACCCACCGTCATTTTCTCCCCCAAATCTGGAATAACCTAACCCTAGCGTCATTTTCTATTGATGACTGGTGGGAGACGTCGGATGCCAGCAACGATGCGATGACTAGCTGAAGATTTGAGGTTGGAATCCCGGGTTGCCCGGAACGAACCGGGGTATGTACATTTTAGTTCTCTTTTTTGTCTTCTTACTAGCGATTCTGGTTGAGTTATTGTCCCACTGGAAATTTGGGCGGAAGGGGCCTGACAGGGTGGAGGCAGGATTGGTTCTGATAGAAAGAGGTGAGAAAAAGAGATGGTGGTTTATGGTGGTGGTGCTATGCAGTGGTGTGGGTAAAAAAAGATATAAAGAGATGGAAAGGGAGTTGAGGGAAAGAAAGAGAGAGAGAGAGAGAGAGTTGAGACAGAGGGGATTCTTTATATATATATATATATTATATATATATATATATATATATATATATATATATATATATATTATTTTTGCTTTATTTATTATATATGTTATAATAAAAGAGTAAAATTACCAATCTACCCTGATTTAATGTTAAAAATAAACTGAGTTAGGGCTAAATGATATAACGTGCAAGGGTTTGCAAACATCGAGTACATTTTTTGTACTTTTCGAAGATAAAGGACATAGTTTGCAATTTGGTGTCAACATAAAGGACGATTTTTGTAATTTACCCCAAAATAAATAAGATTCAGGATCAGGTCCTTTAATTTCTTTTATCAAATCTTATATTAAAATATTTATTACACCACAATTTCTTAATAAATGCTTTTAAGAAATTAACAAAATCTTACTTTCTAAACTAAAATATATATATTTACATGAATAGTGGTATGTGATTTGGTTTTGAACAACACTTACTCTTAGGGGCTGTTTGGCAACGTCTGAACCAATAAGTGCTGAATGAATAAGAGGTCTGAATGGGTAAAAGGCTCTGAACCAATAAGAGCTGAACCAGTAAAGTGTTGTTTGGTTGCACCTCTGAATGACTGTGTAAAATGGCATTTTTACCCCTCTGAACAAAACTAAATACCTAACTGATTAGTTCTAAAACAACACCTAATTCATTATTTCTCATAAGCAAATACACATAAATCATCAACAACAATAAACCAATTCAAACTCTAGACACATCAAATTAGCATCAATTCACTATAAATCAAATCACAACAAAACACCATTTCACTGGTAAACAAAAAATAAGAAGGGGCATGTATGTGATGTGTTTATTTACTCAACCCAAAGAAAATCCCATAACAAACAAATCACCAAAAAAGCTGTAGGCACCCAAAGAAAATCCCACCGATCAACAATCAATTCGTTGACAGATCTGCATATCTTTTTATCCATTCACACCTTATCTTGTTTCTCTGATTCTGTAAGATCACAATCTCACAATCAATGGCAGAAAAGCTACCGATGATTCATCGTTCAACCTTCTTATTACCGCCGGAAACAACCGCCACCGTCACCGGAACTCTTCCGACGACACACGCACTCATTATTCTCAATCAACTCTTCCAAAATTTTCACCGTTACTGAAAAAAAGAGCGAGAGGGTACCTGAGAGACGCAGCGGCAGAGGAGAGCCGGTGAGGTGGAGGAGGCCGGTGGAGATGGAGATGGAGGCTGGGCGACTGTGAAGAGCGAGAGGGAGAAAAGGTAGGGTAAAGGGTATTTTGTGAAAAACTTCATTCAGCGACTTCTAATATCTGAATGGATCAGATCTGAATGGAACCATTCAGATGTGGGCCTTTTACTGAACCAAACAAGTGTGCCTCTCACCGGTTTAGAGGTTTCCTCTGAATGGAACCATTAAGTGGCTAACAAACAAACCCTTACTATAACATATTTATAAATATTATAAACAAAAATAAAAGTGGTAATGCTTCACTTGTACATGAATAACGGAGTTGAGTTGTTGACAAATTAATTGAAAGTTTGAAACTCATATCTTATTTTATGAGAAAATTGATTTTCATGTATTTTCTTTTAATCTCATTCTAAAATACTGTATTTTTTAATCTTATCATAAATATCGTACTAAAAATGTTTAATACTTACATACCATTTTATAAAATTTTGGATTGGTCGTTTTGACATACTTAGTTTTATTAACGTTTCGATGTTTTCTTTTTCCACGAGGTGGATATGAGTGTACAATTCTCCGAAACGAAGGTTTATAAATTTTAAAACACGTGTACAATTCATCGATAAATATAAAACGTCTCAACATACTTTTTGGCTTCTCTTGCGGTTGCTTGAGTGTCGGTACTCTATCGATTCCGTAATAAACGGAATCGAACCGATACCGGCTGAATTTCTGTGCGCAACGCGCACGGTAATCTTACTAGTTAATATGTATACAATTTATGTCGAACCTTATCTACAGTGCCAAAGGGCAATTTCGGTATTCCCCACAATTGTTGATGTAAAAGAAAGGCAACAGAAGACAGTCGTGAGATAGAGAGAAGGGAGAGAGACTAGGGTCTATAACTCAGAGAGAACGCCTCTGTCGAGTTAAGGTTAATACACATTTCTCCTTAATTTAATCCTTCTAGCATTAGCCTCAGCCAAAACTTTTTACTTTGTTCGTTCTACCATCCCAACGCTCATGTGCTCTAGGAAACATCTTCACCTTCCATGGCTATGAATTACCAATCTATGATCAAATGTTTCCATGAACGTTGAAAAGAAGTTTATCTAAAGCAGGATTAGGTATTTTTGGAACAACTGATTGATTATTTAAGGGAGAATGTGATTGATTGAAGATACAACACGATATTCTATCTAGACAAATGGAAAAGTGAAGAGCTAGATCACATGAAATTGAATATTGTGAACGGGAGATACATTTTGATCCAAAACAAAGCGATCTAAAACAAGGTTGTTCAATGTTCACAAAGAAACTAGTAAATACTAGTAATTCTTACGATTTATGATTCAACCAAACATCCCACCAGTAGTGGTTAAGATATACTTAGTTATCACCTATATACTATAAACCATATCCTTCAACACAATCATAACAAAAGCATAATTTATTAAGCTAAAATTAATAAAATTTAAAGAAATACAATTTTTATTCTCATATATCATGTTAATGACAACTATACCAACATTATACAATGTGGTATCTATATGTTACTATGTAATAATCTTTACTATAATCAAAGGTTGGTTTTTCTCAAGTAGATGCTGGTGGGACTAGAGGGACTCCTGGTATCGCACGTGTCGGAGGTAAGGGAACCGGAAACGCGGGTGGCGGCGGTGACGGGGACGGAATCACACCCGGTACAGGCGGAAGCAACGGCGCTGGCGGTGGCGACGGAACGACAGGTGGAACCAGCGACGGCGGCGAAGGCTGTAACGGAAGTGACGGTGGTTGAAACGGGTTCGGAGGAAAACGGAAAGTTTTTTTGCCGGACAACTTAACATTCTCCAATGATTTTTGGCCGGTAATGGGTGGAAGTCCAGGGAGCCGAGGTAGCGGCGGAACTAGCGGCGGAACGGGTAAATCCGGCACCGGAAGAGGAGGAAGAATATCGATAGGTGGTAGGAAGGGTGCTGGAGGATCAGGAAGTGATGGTGGGAAAGTTTTTTTGCCGGACAACTTAACATTCTCCAATGATTTATGGCCGGTAATGGGTGGAAGTCCAGGGAGCCGTGGTAGCGGCGGAACTAGCGGCGGGACGGGTAAATCCGGCACCGGAAGAGGAGGAAGAATATCGATAGGTGGTAAGAAGGGTGCTGGAGGATCAGGAAGTGATGGTGGGAAAGTTTTTCCGGTGAAGTCTTTTTGGTTACATAGTTGTGGTTTGAATGTGAAAAAACCGGCGGAAAAGATGTGGGTGCCGGCCTTTTTGGATTTGAAATGGATTTCTGAAGAGGTGGCTGTGGCTGCTACTGAACAGTATGGTTTGCCGCTGCTGATTAGTGTGACTGAACATCCTTTGATTTTGTGGACGTTTTTACCGATGGAGATTGGGAGTTTGGCTTCAAATTCACCATTTTCGTTTGTTTTTACTTCTGACCGGAACGTCTGTTTTCCGGCATTCTTGCATTCTACCGCCACCGTTGCCCCTACACAAAAAAAAGAAGAATGGAAAATCACGAAAAAAAATTAAGAAAATATATTTTTGAGTTGAATTCGAAATAGAGTAAACTGCCATTTTGGTCCCTATGGTTTGGTTACTTTTGTCACTTTAGTCCAAAACTCAAACTTTTTGCATCTGTGTTCCTGTGGTTTCAGTTTTATTGCCATTTTGGTCCAAAAATGAAATCAGATCACATTTGCCTTATAAAATCCTGCAATTTTGTCATTTTTCTTAGGGGAAAATCAGGCCATATTTGTCTTATAAAACATGGTATTTATTTATAAAAAAGAAATGATCATAATTTGGTCCTGCGGAAAATGACAAAATAGCAGAATTTTATAGGTCAAATATGACATGATTTTATTTTTGGACCAAAATGACAATAAAACTGAAACCACAGGGACCCAGATGCAAAAAGTTTAAGTTTTGGACTAAAGTGGCAAAAGTGACCAAAACACAGAGACCAAAATGGCAGTTTACTCTTCGAAATATATATCAATTTTCAAGTTTTTAAAACTATTTAAACTAATCAGATTGCATCAAGTAAAGCTTTGTTAGCTGAGGCGGTTAGTAATTAGATTGCACAAAAGAGACGGCTAAGCTGTCGCTTTATGACAAAAGCGCCAACAAAGCTCTCGCTTTTTGGAACTTTGGAAAAAACGCAGGCTCAACTCCCACTTTTGACGAGCCGACGCTTTTGTCTACTTTGAAAATATTGAAGTCAACAATGATTATTCTTGTAATTTTCCCAATAAATAAACTTGACTTTTGAAATTACGAAATTAATTAGTTGATTGACTTTTTATTTTTATTCTTAGTTTCCACCGATGGATAGATAACACGTGTCACAAATCACCGACATATTAGACCCTCGATTATAATACTCTGAGCAACGTTTTAGTTTAATAAAAGACATTTTTTTTTCGTGGGGCGTCTGGCACAACAATATGGATCTGGTACGCCAAAACGATAGAATCTGATGTGTCATTTTGAATATGTTGTACAAGATTGAGATCTATTACAACCAAAAACACTTGTTGCGCTTTAGTTAATCGATAATTTTAGAAAGTCAAGTCTATTTTGTTACTTTTCTCGGTCGAAATGGATAAAAAAAGGAAAACACAACAAAGTGACACAAACAATTAACAAGACAACTACAAGAACCTGAAATGAAATGGTTGGATTTGGGCACTTGTTGAGGGAAGCAAGTGTCACAGTAGACGGTTCCGACAAGAGTGGCCGCAGAATGCGGGTGTTTCCGGTGTCTGGCATAGGAGACACCGTTGAAGGAGAGACACAGGAAAAACATCACGAATGAAACCCATGAAGACATTGTGGAAACTCAGTATGATTCGATCTTCTGCTGAAGAAGCAGTTGAGTTTATAGGGGAAGTTTCCAATTCACGAGTTTGGATTCATTATGGCAATCATGAAAAAACCAGTATAACTCCAAACCAAACCAGCAGTGAATAAGAGAGCACCTTTTGGCTTTTGCTATAAATATTTAATAAATTACCAACAAATTATTGTAATAATAATTAAAAATAATAATTTCAATCCAATTATATTAAACAGTTTTTGTATAAAAAATACATACTTATAATTATTGTTATGGATTAGGATAAAATACAAATGGTCCTAAAAAGAACTCACTACAAAAAAAAAAACAAAAAACAAAAAAAAAAAAACGGGTAGTGGGGGGGTTAGTTTTTTTAGGTTTTTTTTTGGAGGGGGGTTAGGTTTTTCTAGGGGAGTTTTTAGGTGAGGTATAGTTTTTTTTTTTTTTTTTTTTTTTTTTTTTTTTTTTTTTTTGTGCTAGGGTGGGGGGTTTAGGTTTTTGGGTGGTGGTGGGGTGGGTGTTTAGGTTTTGGGTGGTGGTGTAGTGGGTTTAGGTTTTAGGTTATTAGACACTTGTCACTCTATAAATCCTTTCTTACACTTCTTACAATCAGAGCCGGCCCTGAAGGAGGGCGGGGAGGACAACCGAACAGGGCCCGTGATTTCGTAGGGCACGTAATTTAAAAAAAATCTGATATTATATATGTAATTTTTTTAATAAGGTATAGCCAAACAAATACTAACATAGGCCCACTTACAAAAAAAAAATCATATGGTTTAGATTTGTTAGCCCATTAGGATAGTGAACCCAATACCCAAATCATTTTAAAAACTAAAAAAAAACATTTATCCCTTGTTGGGCGGCAACTGCTAACTAGTGCCCTGAAAAATTGTGCCTTCACCTTTCACGCATAGAGCCTGTTCAGTTCAACAATCTGCACTTTTGCTTTTAGTTCTTCAATTGTTGTTTGATTCAGGCCGTATTCACAAAATCACAAAGATCGTGGATCAATGTATAGAGCCTGTTTGTTTGATTTCAGCCTGTTCGACTTCAATCTCAGACAATACACGGACACGGATCATGTTGAAAGGTAAACATCTGTCGAATTCAGTTGTTATGTTTTGTTTTTGGTCGAATTCACAGTGAATTATTCACTCATTCAGGCCCTTACTAGTTATACAATTGTTGAATTCAGGCCCGTATTCACAGTGAAGACTAAATTGTTGGTAACTTATACAAAAACGATTGTCGAATTCAGGCCCGTATTCTGTTTTTTTTTGTTGTTGAATTCAGGTATGGTTTACGATTCTATGATTAGTTGATTCATGATTTTGGATTTTTTTTGTCAATCATTAGGCGTTAACTTAATTTGATACAAACTTTGTCGATTATTTAGACGTTAATGGCTCCAAAACAACCATCCGGATGGCAAAAACGTCAAAAGAGGAAACGAGTTGAAGAATTGTTGAAGTCTCAAAATTTTGTATTTTGTTGGCTCCTAAACAAGCATCCGGATGGCAAAAACGTCACTCATTCAGGCCCCTTACGGTATGTCACTCATTCGAATACTATATTTTGTATTTTGTTAATTGCATTGTTTATCGAATGCTATATTTTTTCAACGCTTCACGGTTGAATGAAAAAACTAGTTTAAATTACTTATTTCGTTAAGGCCTAAGGGCACGTTTTTTCAAGCTCGAACAGGGTACAGTAATTCTCAGGGCCGGCCCTGCTTACAATTAGAAGCATTTGTAGAATAAGTTAACCCTTGTTATATGACTTGTAAAACAAACATAATTCAAATCACAATTTACAATTAAATGGTTTGAATTTTTTTGTATTACAGTATAAGTTAATTCGTTGTCTCGGGTCTGTTTCATGTTTATTGTGCTCTATCACGGGCGTTTTGCTGTTAAAGGAAAAATCGTTGTCTCGGTTTCTTGGGTCTGTTTCATGTTTATTGTGCTCCATCACGGGCGTTTTGCTGTTAAAGGAAAAAAAGACTCTTTTCACTTATGTCGTTGTTGGAGTTAAATGCTTGGTTGGTCCCTGTGGTTTTAAAAAATTGCAGACTTGGTCCCAATGGTTTACTAATTACACGCGTGGTCCCTGTGGTTTTCAAAAATGCACTCGGTTGGTCCCCAGCCCTAACATCAGTTAAATTTCTCAGTTAACTATGTGTGAAATGACTATATTACCCCTGAATAATTAAAAGAAATAAAAAATATATAAAGAACTCATCTTCTTCAACCTCTTTCTCATCTCTTCCTTTCCCTATCAACCACCACTCCACCTGCCACCATCTAGTGACACCACCACCACCTAACCACCGCCACCACTGGTTCACCACCATCAGCCGACTAGCACAACACAGCCCAACCTCTCCCCAGTTTCAAAACCCATATCAAAAACCCCTAATTTCAATCCTAATCGACACTCCGACATCTAATCGACACCACCACCACCTAATCGACACTCCGACATCTAATTCGGCTAACATCTACAACACCCCTCACCTTCCCTCTCCGCCTTAAACTACCACACCGACACCTCACTCCCCTTTGCGGAAATAAAACGGCCGGCCACCACAGATCGGTGGTGGCGCACGACAGTTCAGAGCTGAGAGAGAGAATCGGAGACGAGGCAAGAGAAGGGGCGACGCCATTCGGTTCCGGCTGTTCAGGTCTCAAGTTGGGCTCCGGTTTGGGTCTCCCAACACAGTCGGTTAAGGTTAGAATCCGGTTCTGGTTTCGTTTGTTTAAGTTTTGATTCGAGTCTTGTTTCAATTTTGGTTCCAAGAATTCGGGTCTGGTTCATCAGAGACTTCATCTTTATACACCCACAAGAATGATGATGGTGATGCAGATGATGAAGGTTGTGGGGGTTTTTTTTTAATTTTTTAATTCTTAGTTTTAGTGCTTAAATTGAAGGAGAATTGTGGAGATATGGAAGCAATTAAAAGCTGGACTAAATTTTCAATCAGAATAAATGTTACAGTTTGTTGATCTGTGGATTGTAATGAGTTATTGCATTTGATTGTTCCCTAATGTCTTCTGTTCTTGATTTGTTGCTAAGTTGTATTTCTATTGATGTTGTTGCAGACTTTGTTTCCTGGTTGACCGAGATACACGCTGCTGATCTGTATAGAGTTTCCGAAGGTACAATACTTTGATTCCTAAACGGATAGCGTTTGGGAGCTTGTAAATACTCACACCGGTTCTTGATCACTATGATTGACTCTTTTTGTTGATTAAAGAAGGAATGAGAATCACTGTTGCGGTGGTGGTGGTGGGTTGATGAAGATGATGATGGTGATGAAGATGATGCAGAAGTTATAATACTCTTTTTTTTTAATTCTTAGTTTTAGGTTTTTAATTGTTTAAGGGTATTTTGGTCATTTAACATGGACTTAACTGAGAATTTTAACTGATGTTAGGGCTGTGGACCAACCGAGTGCATTTTTGAAAACCACAGGGACCACGCGTGTAATTAGTAAACCATTGGGACCAAGTCTGCAATTTTTGAAAACCACATGGACCAACCAAGCATTTAACTCGTCGTTGTTGTGTGGGTTAAGTTGTTATATGTTGGAATGTAGATGCAAGCCAGAAGGGGCAGATGGGACCCAGATTGTTCACGGGAGTGCTAAATTTGGCCACAGGTTCCATGAGAGTGTCACGCTAAGGGTAGATCCATGGCTCATGGTCATGTTCATAGCTATCCTTTCAACATTCTTGGATAACACAGCAATTCAACCAATTACTATCTCGACACGTGTCCACAAAACAAGATAGTAATAAGTTGATTGGTAATTATATTGAAAAGAAGAAAATTAACTTCATCGGATAAAGTTTCCTACGCTGGCATTGTTGCACTGCGATTCTTGTTTTGTTGTTTAGGTGAAGAAGAAAATGAAAGAATAGAACGTTTTTAAATTTATTTCAACTCTTGGGCTTTTCTTTAATTGAGGCTACAAAAGCTTCTTTTTTTTTAACCGAATCACCAAGTCCCTGATGACGTTCAAAGGGTCTTCGCTGACGTCGTAATATTCCAGCTCTTGCTTGCTACAAAAAAAGAAACCGTTAGCCTCGTCATGGAGGACCCCGGAGGGGGGATCCGCGACCAAGCTCCGGCGTGAAAATAAGTAAACTTGCCGGAAAGCGAAAGAGAAGCTTATTCCGATGAGTGTAATCACCGGAATATTCCTCTATGGTGTGAATCAAGTGTTGAATGTGGATATTTATTGTGAAGGAATTACGATCGGAAATAAATGAGAGAATAAAGCATTAAATGTGATACATTGGACTTGTGTTATAGATCGTTCTCTTACCTTCCTTATATAGCCAAGAGTCCTTATCTCTCCTATGGGATGGTACCGAGACGATCCAACGTATTCTGATCATCTTTGGGGGACTCAGACACGTGTCTGAGCCCCAACGGTAGGATTGTGCCTTCATTTAATTTAATGATACCGGCTCGGAAGTACAGTGCCAGCCGGAGATCCTTTTCTTGTCATTCATTTAATGCTTCTTCTTCTTTATAAATATCTCTTTTCCCGCTCGTTTTATGAGGGAGTCCCTTAATGGGCAAGTATCACTCTTTGGGCCTTACCAATTGGGCCTAGATGAAAGGAGCCCAAGACGGATCAAATTGGGCAACCTATGGGCCCGTCGTCAAGTCATCTTTAGTCCCTGGTTCCGAGACTCAAATCTCGTGATCCAGGGCTGAGTCACGATTGCTCATGGGGGTAGTTACCTTGGGCTAAGAATGTGGGCCCAACCTTAGCTAATCATCACGCGCCCCCTCTTTTCTCGAGGGTTACTGTTCGTCAGATATCAACAGCGGGGGATTAATCCCATTCATACACGTGCGGAGTGGTTTTAAATTTTGAAAAGACGGTGATGTGACAGTTTTATCCCCTTTCACATCAGTTACTTCCCTTTAAAAACCTCTACTGCCCCTTGAATTTCTATTAACTTCCACCACTCTTCTTCCATACTTCCCCCTTTTCTTTCTTCTATTACAGCTTTCCGATCACCGTTCTATCTTGTCATGATCCGTACCGACCGTTCTATGATCCGCTCCGTTTTGACGGCAAAGGATTTGGAATCCTTCGTTGAAACTTACAGGATCCCGGAGCGTTTTTCCCCAACTTTACCCGGTCCTGATGACTCAGCGGAGTGCACACCTGACCGGATTGTTCTTTATACTCTGTCGTTTTCTTCTTGTGGTGTCTGTTACCCGCTTTCATCTTTCAAGGTAGATTTGTTACGTCACTTTAAAGTTCATTTCTCACAATTGCACCCCCTCGGATTCATGAGGGTTGTGCATTTTGAGTTATCATGTGTTGCAGTTTTCAGTGAGCCGTCGATTCCCCTGTTTTGTATGTTTTACAAGTTGATCTCGTATGGGGATAGGTTTACCTTCGCCAAACGGAAGGGTAGCATATCTCAGCCTTGTTACTCCTTTAGACTATGGGGTATGGGGCGTGGGTTGGAGAGAAACGCCCAAATCACCACCCCGGGTGGGCTTGGGTTTGGGCGTGGCCCCTTGGGCGGGAGTTTAAAGTCGGGCGTGGGGCGGGGCTACCACATGACATGGCGAAACCTCATTGGCCAAGAGCACTAGCCCTTTGAAAATAGTTTTTTTTCCACGCCACCCAACCCACGCCCCACCATACCCCTTTGAAATTGGTTTTTGGTCTTGGGTGTCCCATAGTCCACGGGTCGCACCATGCCCCCAACCCACGCCCCACCATACCCCACGGTCTTATGCCAACCTCTACCTATCCTAAGGAATGAAAAAGCCGGTTTATTTTCGTTTCTGCCGCTATGATACCAGAATCACCACCGTTGAGGGATGTCAAGGCTGCTATTGAAGACAGTGTTCCTATCTTGTCTGCCGATGAGATTGTTCAGTGGAAACACATGTATGATAATCCCACGAGAGCTTTTAATTTTTCCAAAGGGATCTTGGCTATGGGGGGATTAAGCCCCTTCTACTCGGTCCGGCCAAAAGCTTTCTTTAGCAAGAAAGGTATTCTCTTGTTCTTGGCTTGTTGTGCTTGTCTTTTTTCTGAAAACTTTCTAGGGGTTTGTGCAGTCATCTTTAGTGTTTCTTTCGTGTAGAGATGACCCTGTGGGGCTTGCTTCAGGTGGATTCCAGGGATGTTAAATTTGTGGTAGGTGACAAAGTTGAACCGGGTATGAGCCGGGGTGTCGAGAGGAGGGTTACTGAGTGATCGGTTCAGGCAGGGGATTCTGCTGCCGGGGAGAAGGGTGAGGAGGCTTCCTCTGATGAGAAAAAGGGTCCCCCCGGTTCCCTTCAAACGAAGAGTTCAAGTGATGATGATAAAGAAGACCTGGAGAGCCGCTTGGCTCGTAAGCGAAAGGCTGCTTGGCTCGTAAGCGAAAGGCTGTCAGTCCTAAGCAAGTTCCTGCCCCACGTGATATCCGGCTGAGACTCCGGAGTGCTAGTGGTCAAAAAGCCTTTCCTGCCACAAAGGCTGCTTCTGAACTTCCCCCCACTGGGGTTAAAGGCTCCTTGTCCAAGCATTTGCGATCTTTCAGTCTTGTGAGTGAGCCTTTGTTGGTAAGTCCTCCACTTATCTTCTATTTTGATCAGTGTAGTGGGCTCTCAGTCCCTTGTTGCTTTTGAATTAATTTTGTTCTGATAGGCTTCTAATGTCTCCCCTCTATTTTTTGTATTTGGAGCAGGGAAGCTCTAATGCTCCAATTGAGATTCCTACTGCCCCTTCCTCCTCCCGTGTCTGAGATAAGACTCATGAAGTTAGTGCTGCCCGTATTACCCCAACTTTTGAGATTTCTCCTCACCATGCCACTAGGACTAGCAAACCTTCTCACTTTGAGGGTTTTGCCTCCCGATCCCCTCTGGCTCCTCTGTTTGCTGACGCCCTTCCAGTTCCATACATTCCTAGATGGAAGATCACTCAGTCTTCAGTAGTGGGGACTCCTGAGACTGCCCGGGACTTCCTGGCTCATTATGTTCCTCCTTCCCATAGATTTATGAATTCTGCTCTGAGGGATGATCTCTTTGATGATCAATACAACATGTCCCTCTGTGAAGGTCTTTTACGGGGTGCTGGTATGTTACAACGAGTGGATGAACTGAGGAGGGAGAATGAGGGGCTCAAGAGTGATCTCAAGACTTCTCAAACCGTTGCTACTGAGCTTCGGTGTCAGGTGGTTGATGCTGAGCGTAAATTGCAGGAGGAGAAGGTGCATGGTCTTTCTCTTCCTCCCCCTTCCTTTTTTATTATTATTATATATCCTTTTCGGAGCTTTTGCAACTTTTTTTTTTCAGGGAGCCGGTGCCATGCTGGAGCGGAAGGAAAGAGCCTGGGAGAGGGAGATGGCAGCTCTGATTGAAGAGAAGGAGTAGTTGGCCGCCGAGCTAAAGCATCAGAAGGAGCTGGACTCCGTGTCTCAGAAGGAGTTAGATGCTATGTATGCTGAGTGAGGGATAACTTCGGATGATAACCAAAAGTTAGCCAAGGAGAAGTACTGGTTGATCAAGCAGGCTTGAAGGATGGGTATGCTTACTCCGCTCAAGGTTTGGGCAGGAAGGAAACCCCTCTTTACAATTCCAAGGCAAAGAAGCGGCTGTCTAAACTGGATAAAGAGTTTTGGGGTAAGACCCCTGCCCTTCTTCAAAAGATCCTTGAGCGCCCCTTGATGTCCATTGATGAGCTGAAAGCCTTGCTGACTCCAGCTGGTCCTTCTTCTCCGAAGTCTTTGTTTGGGGATGATTCCCAGTAGTTTCAAAACATTAACTATTTCGATATGGTTGTAACTAAACAATTAGGCACCCTAAAACACTTTTAACTTTTGATGTATGGGGGAGGGCCTTTGTGTTGGGGTCCTCCTAGTATCTTAGCTTATGATCTAGCTATCTTTTGACTGTATGTCATAGATTTGTTTTTGTTGTCTTTGGTGTGTTGCTTTTTGCAGGTGTTATTACCGGGACTCAGCCCAGCATTTACCTAAAGACTTTAGCTATTTGCAGTGTGATTGTAAGGACTCTGTTATTCTGTTTTACTAGGTTTGCTAGTGTTTTCACTTGTACATTTGTTTTTTCCCTTTTAGGGTTAACAAGATTCCCTGTTGTATTTATGCACATTTGTTTTGCAGTTTATACAAAAAGTTCTTTAGTGCGTATGTGTTAGTTCTTTTTTTTGTAGTGTACTTACAAAAGTTTTTTTTTATGGTTTGCTTTGTAAACCAGGATTGTCTGTACGAGGACAGTCCTTGGACAAGTTTATAACTGCAGATTATGTTTTCTAACTTGTTTGTCTGTTTTCTTTGGGCTAGCTACGCCCTGCTTTGCCCCACAGCCGGGCGTCCGATATGTTGAGTATACCTTTTACACGTGTGTTGTTTGTCATTAGGTTTGTAGTTTTTGGGCACGTCTACCCTAATACAATACCTGTAATCTTATCAAAAGAAAGAAGTGGATTGTTCATTACCATATGTTTCTTGGGGACTCTGTCCTCCAGTACAAGATTTTACAAAATGTCTTTCTTGGGGTAATCCCCTGACAAGCAGTTAACCTTTACAAAAGTGGCTCCCTAGCCGTTTTTCTTCGAAGACGTTTTCGTCTTTCATACATGGTATTTTCGGAGCTGCATAAGGTTCCAGGTCCTTGGGACTTCCTTGCCTTGAAGTGTTTCCAGTTTGCAGCTTCCTTTTCCATTCGCCCAAGTGACCCGATAGGGCCCTTCCCAGTTAGTCCCCAGTTTTTCGGTGCTTTCTTGCAAGCTAGCTTCATTTGCCCTCAGGACCAAGTCTCCAGGGATGAGGCTGAACTTCTTCATCTTGGCATTATAATAGCTTTCAAGCTGCTTTTTATACTTGGCCGCCTTGATTGCTGCTATTTCTCTTCTTTCTTCGAGCAAGTTTAGATTCATCCGAAGGTCTTGTTCGTTCTCGGCCTCTCTGAGCTTCATCCTTGCAGTTGGGGACCCTCTCTCAGCTGGGATGACAGCCTCCGTCCCGTAGGTCAAGCTGAAGGAGGTCCTACTAAATTTGACCCAGGTCAAGCTGAAGGAGGTCCTACTAAGTATTAATAGTAGCTTACATATGAGGGGATCAAAGAGTTTGGACCCCCGCCATCCAATACCGATGGGTATTGAAGGAGATCCTACTAAATTTGACCCAGGTCCTTGCAGGATCTATACACTGAACAAGGCAAGACTCTTACCAAACCGTTCCCTTAACCCCCGACCAGGTAGCCAACATACCTCCATATAGACCGTGGAGATATGAATGGTGAAAATCTTTTATTTTATATAGACAGTAAAATAATGCCAAGACACCACGGACAAACGATAAGGAAGAATCACCTTCAACATAAGAAACTAGTTATTAAAGTCATTAATACATAACCAAGTAAAAAGTGCGAAAAGATTAAAAATAAAAAGTATTACACTAGACACTTTGTCTTCACCAAGTGATGTAAGAGACTTAGGCAAACATGGCCTTGATTGTCAAGAACTCTTACGATCAATCTTGGATCCCGAGACGACTTACACACTCTATGATGGACAATGGATGATGGTGGTGGATGATGGTGTTGTGATGGTGGTGGGTGGTGGGTGGTGGGTGAAGTGTGGGAGAGGTGGTGTGCCAAGGGATGGTTTGCAAATGAGCCAAGCACCCCTATTTATAGCCTGAACAGTAGCTCGGGCACGGCCCCGTGTCCAGTGGGCATGGCCCCGTGTCCATCCTCCTTCTCTGTCTTCATTAATTTCTCTTGTCTGCATTAGTTGACCACGGCCCCGTGTCCGCTGGGCACGACCCCGTGTGCAGAAGCGTATCTGTACTATCAAGATTTGCCTGGATTCTGCGAACCTTATAGTTGACCACGGCCCCGTGTCCGCTGAGCACGGCCCCGTGGTGGGCGATGGAAGCTTCTACAACTTTGTCTTTTATGCTGACACTTGGGCACGCCCCTATGTTCACTGAGCATGGGGCGTGTTCAGCCTTCTGTTCTCTTGTTTTGCTTGGGAAGATGCTTTTGGGGAGGTCGGGCATGCCACGTTTGTTCCTTTTCTTGTATTTATGTTAGATTTAGCTGTCTTTTTGCTTCTTTTGTTAATTTGAGCTCATTTAATCCTGAAAATACAAAAGGAAGACAAAAGCACACTTTTTTCAATATTAGTACTAAAAAGGGTTAGTTTTATGCCACAATTGATGTAATTTATATGTTGCATTTTGCACACATCAAATACCCCCACACTTGAATCTTTGCTTGTCCTCAAGCAAAACTCTTTATAATATGGCTTTGCACTCCCAAATGGAATGGGTAGAAGAGAAGGTTTTTTGGGCTTGTCATAGAGTGTCGGGATTTCCAAGATTCTTTATTAAGTTTTATTTTTATTTAGTTACAATCCTATTTGTCATGAATTATTTAAAACTTTTCATAAGATAAATTACTTATTAGGGTATAACATGCCTTTTTAAAATTCTATTTATATACAAGTTCACATACCTCACGGGGGATCACTCAACACTCGGCCGAAGATATGTTTTAGTGAATCACTCGAGAGCGGCATGGAACTTACTCCTACCATAGGCTTGCCAAGCAATCAATCCTCCTCCTTTTTAACTATATACCTTTGTAAATATCAAGAGGACTTTTGGGTGAAGGGTTAGGCTTGGGTTAAAGGTAGGTGGTTGGGTTAGTGGTTAGTAAAAAAGGGCGAAAAAGCGTAAAAAACGTCGGTTTTCGTAAGACTTTTTTTATTTTTGCAAAATTTTTATTTGGATGAAGCTATTATTCAAACAAAGTTATTTTTGATGAACTTGTTTGTTTATTTCTTTTGCTTCATCATCAACATCTTTTTTTTTTTTTGAAAAATCATACGAAAAATCGAGCTTGTTACTAAAACAAAGGTTTAAAAATAAAAAAAAGGTTTTGGTGGGTGAAAGGGTGTTTGGTTTGGGTTAAGAAATGAAAAGGTTTAGGCTAAAAGGGGTTAACTAGGGGGATTTTGGGTAGGTGGTAAAAAAAAGAAAAATAATGGTGTAGAAATAAAAATGGTTAGTCCTAATGCCTCCATCATTTACTTACTCGGGGTTAAGTTGGTAAGGACCGGGAATGTATCGTCATGGCAAGTTCTAGAGTCGTGAGAAACCAAGCGGCTATTCACACAAGAAATGAAAGATGAGCATTTAATCTAAAGATGTGTATTTGTATGCTCAATAAAGGCTCAAAACTCACTTTTTGTGGGAATCTGTTTTTTATGTGATCAAGTATATATAATCAAATTTTAACTAGATTTGTCATGCCGTTTCATAATTTTCTTATGTTGGTTCTTTTTATCACGACGCGATCGGTTGTAAATTTGTAAAAATATAACCTTTTTAGAACTTGTTATTCCCAAATTAAACCAAGACAAGTAAAAAAAATGAAAATTTTTGAAAAAATTTGGGGTGATTAGCGGTTCTAATAGAGTTTTGTGTAAGGCTTGTGATTAAGGACTTGCAAAATTCAAGGTTTTAGCACCCCCCCCCCCCCACACTTAAATTACACATTGTCCTCAATGTGTCCCAAAAATAAGTTTTTCGGTTGATTAAAATGTGTAAAAGTGGGTTAAAAACAAGATTTTATGTTACTGGGTAGCTGAACACAGGGTGGTGTTGGCTGAGCACGGCCCCGTGTCCAGACTGCCAGTACCAAAAGTAAACAGAAGGCTGGGGTGTTCAGTGAGCACCGCCCCGTGTCCAGGTACCTGAACTGGGCGTTTTTCTGCAGAACCTTGAGCACGGGGCGTGTTGGCTGAGCACGGCCCCGTGCTGAACTTCCTGTAATGAAGAAAAATGTCGGGAGGCTCTGTTTTTGTGCATGGGGTGTTGGTTCAAGCTTCCCTTAGTATCCTTCACCATCCCGAGTGTGTTTTATTCCTGAAAATTAAAACTAAACTAGAAAGTATAAAATTTAATCTAAACTAAAACTAATGATAGTTCCGCGGAATGCCTCCGTGGTGCGCCACATTTATAAGGGTCCTTGGCTAGACCCACTTTATCAGGTGGTTCTGGCTCATCTTCAATTAGGGGGTCGTTATTGCCGATTGGATATTTCATTGATCGCTCAAGATCAATGCTTCTTTTAAATACCCTTAATTGAAGAGATAGATTGTTGTACTTCCGGTTCTTCAAAGCTTCGTGGGTTTTTACAAAAGGTCGTCCCAACACTAGAGGAGCATCATCGAGGATGACAAAGTCAGTTGGGATTACCATTTGATTTGTTTGAACCAAGACATCCTCAACTACACCGATTGATTTTATTACTTTCCGATTAGATAGAAAAATGGGTATTTGAAGTGGAGAAAAATCACTAATACTTAATTTTTCGAAAATGTAGTTGGGCATTATGTTAACGCAAAGATCTTTATCAATTGTGACATTACTAATAAATGAATTTTGAAAAAAACATGGAACCGGTGTGTCACGGCCCCCGACCCGGTTTGACCCGTTTCAGGAGCCGCGGAACAGAAATCCCGTGGTATTTATTTAATTGAGTTTAACAGCGGAAGTTTATCCTCAAGATCGTTTTAAAGCTAAAATTTTTCCCGATTATTTTATTTCACAACTTGGGATAAAACCCCTGTACTTTACAATACTACTATTTTACAGAGAAATCTTTATATTACAAAACATATTTCTTTATTTTATAATGAGCCACTATCTTAAGCTTGAAATGCTCCCAAGCACTTTTCCTGAATTACAACAGATCACCTGAAACATGTTTGAAAAAGGTTTTGTCAGCGGGAAATACTGAGTGAATCATTCTATTTACTAAAATGACACATTTGTTATAATTTACAGTATTAAGAGCGATTACAATGTTTCTGATATCAAACCAACTACCCACGGTATTTGTCACTCGACCGAATCTGTGACTATGGTCATATCCCCCAATTGGCTGCCCCAATGGTGACGATTATCAAGTAATGTATACAAAACCCCACATACCGGCTGTAACTTGGTGATTACATAAACTTAATCACTGTAATTATAACCTTTGAAAAATAAATATGATTTCAAAAGTAATTTGATAAAAAGAGAATGACTCACATTGCAGATTTAACACGGATAGATTTTACTCTACGGATTAGCCTTGTTAACCTAATTTAAATAATAATGCACACAAAACCGGGTTAGTAATCAATACAGCATTTACGATAACTCACGAGATCAAATTCTCACAACGAACGACAAAGTGCGATACTTCATCCATCGAATTAACGACGAACGACAAAGTATAACCCTAATGTGGGCGGCACTTAAACATCCATTGGATATATTGATCGGTCGGAAAATGAATCGTAATAGCGATCGAGTTATTACCCTGTTTTGCGGCAGCACTTCGTGATCAGTGTGTGTTTAATTGTAGTAAACAGAATGTATCTCAGTGTACGTAAAGAGTTTTTACGTCGTTTGAACTCCCAAATTCGATTGCCAATGTCTGCTATTTATAGTCGAAATTTCTCTTTGCTTACGGACCGTAAGCCTAAAATTGTTGCGGTGCGTAAGAGTGCTTACGGACCGTAAGACTTAATTTGTTACGGTGCGTAAGGGTTAAAAATAGGTTATAGGGTAGCCACGGTTGGGACTAGCTATGCTGACTTGACATATTCTAAATTTATAATTTTGACAGCGAGTAATTTAGATAATCGTTAACTTAGGGTTTACCCCCCTTGAGTTTTAGGGGCCCAGATCCTGATTCTGATTGTTCTGAAAATTTTAGGGTTTGTGCAGAATCACTTGGGTTTCTCAATTAGGGTTTCCTATTGGACAATTTAATTAATTAAATATGACTTTTGATGAGAGTTGTTACACGGTGTAATGTTGATTTCAAATGGATCTTCTTTTATTAGCGAGGTTTGATCTTTAGTTAACTTAATACTTACCGTTTCATCAATTTTAGTGTTAGTATTTAACTCTTTTAAAAACTTAGCATGAGTTGGAACTAAATAATGATTTTCAAAAGAAGGTGACAAGAGACTAATTTCTTCAAAATTAGACTCTTCTTGAATT
>JARYGA010055908.1:0-28308 GCA_030545235.1 Helianthus tuberosus
GTGACAAATACCGATTTAGGGTAATTGGTTGATATAAACATTGTAATAGCTCTTAATACTGTATATTATAACAATGTGTCTTTTGTTTAAATTGAATGCACTCGCCAGTATTTTTTGCTGACCAAATCTTTTAAAACATGTTTCAGGTAATTTACTGTGAAGAAAAGGAAAAAGTGCCGCGTAGTACTCCAGCTTAAATAAAGTAGCTCAGTAAATAGAAATAAACATGTTTTCTGTAAAATAAGGGTTTTCCCAGAGAAAATTCCTTTCCTGTAAATACGGGGTTTTACCCCGCAGTTAATAAAATAATTCGGTGTTTTAAACCTCTGATATTATTTTACTGACAAATGATCCTGATGTAAATTTCGTTGCCAATTAATAAACACCGGTACCACGGGTTTCTGTCTCGCGGTTTTCGAACCAGGTAATCGGGGGCCGTGACAGTAGGCTATTATGGAGACTTCCGGCAAACCCTAGCCGCTTCTTTAGTATTCCAGAATCTTCCGGAACTCACAAAAAAATTATGTATTTTGTCGGAAAATGACATTCTCCCCCACCTAAATTCACGACGTCCTCGTTGTGGCACTTGCGTGGTTGATGATTTGTTCCCACGATCCACCTGGAGAATAAGGCTTTGCCTCAGTGCCTTGTATCTGTCTCCATGGGTGTCGTGTGAACTTCTTTGTTCTTGATAATATATAGTGTGGAGAAAAGGTGCTAGAATAGCGTTAGACTTCCGGAAGAATGCCATCCTGAGCACGAACTTGTAGTCGATGGGAACGACCGAGAATGTGATCTTGTTGTTCCATGTCTCGACCTTGGCCTTAGTATTATAGGTTACTCCTTTGATTGCCTTGGGGTCTCCGCCAACAACTTTCATCACTAGCCATTTTGTGTGCTGATCCGTAAACCAAGTCTTTCGGCCTCGTCCCTAGTAATGAAATTGTGACTGGCTTCGGTATCAACTAAGGCTTTTGCAAGTTTTCCGTTAATCTCGAGTGTTATGAATCGAAGACCTTTTGTGTCCTCACTCGTATACTTTTCCATGGTCTTACTCGGACGGTCATGGGCTATTCTTAGGGGCTTTGTTTGCTGTGTCCTTAAAGCATTAAGGACTTGAAGCTGCATTGCTCCTAAACGATCCTCCCCGCTTCCTTCGGCTTCATCTTCATCGGTCCTAATAAGGGCCGTTAACTTAGACTTCTTTGGGCAAACTCGTGCATCGTGCGGCCCCTCGCAAATGAAGCATCCTTTCCTTGTGAGCTGGTTATTGTTGTATCTTGGAGTCTTGATCCTTCTATTCTTCAAGTGTAACTTGGTTTTGCTTCCCCACCTATCACATCATCAGGTTCTTCGACTACGGGTTGATTTGGGCGTTTTTATTTAAGATCGATCAAGCTTTCAGCTATGGCGATGGCTGTAGCTAAATCTTGAATGTTGAAACGGTCCAGTTCTGTTCTAGCCAATATTGTAACTCGTCGAGGAAGTAGTAAAGGGAATCCTTTTCTGATAGATCCGGAATTTCAAGGACAAGTGTTGTGAATTCTTTGACATAGTCCTTGAGGGTTCCGGTATGCTTGAGCTTTCTCAATTTGCTTCTAGCTTCGTGCTCAGCATTGACCGGGTAAAATTGTTTCTTTAGTTCTTGGACAAATTCAGCCCAAGTGTTAATAGTGCATGTACCTCGGTCGATGTCCGTGTAACGACGTATCCACCATAATGCAACCGTATCTTTTAAGTACATTGATCCGGTCTTGATTTAGGTGGTGTCGTACTAGATTTCTACTCCACCCAAGTATTGTTCCATCTCATATGAAATCATCAACCGCTCGTGCTTCTCTTTTGCCGAGGAATGGAGATGGTTTTAGGATCTTGCCCCGAGGAGTGAAGAGATCAGTGTTGGCTTAATGCACATATACTTGATTAGTTTCCTTCACTTTAGCTTCCAGATTCAAGAATCTTTAGTGACAAGACGAATACTATTCTTCACCTCGTTCCGTTGCTTCGACATCTCCTTCTTGAACAATGCTGTAAGCTCGTGGCGCCAAACTCTCATGAGAGACTTGATGTTGTCTTTGAAAGTTTCAAAATCTATTTCCAACGCTTGTATTCATTGGAACGCAAGGTCTAGCTGTGCACCCAATCCGGTGACCGCCGTCTCGGTGTTGCCAATGCATTTGTCGAATGTTGCTTCTCGTTCTTTCTTAGTTGCGCATCTTTCATCACCTTTTGTTTCGGTTGCCATCCCAAATGAATCGTCCCGCTCTGATACCAAGTTGTCAGGGGGTTAGTTTTCGACCCCCGTGTGGCGTCCCCAAGTCCTCGGGGACAAACCAATCCATCCCACTTCTTTGTGTGGGTCACTGTTTTCGTCCTGCCTTGGACTAATCAGAAGAGAGGTGCCAGCTCTCGACCAGTGGTGCGTTCGTCGTAGATACGACTAGGCACGTACACCTCTTCATTGACATTGACTCCGTCCCCCGATAAAGTCCCGGACTAACCAGTAACCCAAGCGTTCAAGCACAACCAATAGCATCTAGATCTTCAAATATTTGGCCCGCAAAACTATTCTCCAACGGATATTGAGTGTTTGGGTGAACCCGGGCCGCATGGACAAAAGAGAAAACACAGGGATGGATTGGTGGTTACAGTGAGGAGGATGGGCCCGGGTAGGAAAAAGATGTGGAGAGTCAGTGAAGATTTCAAGCAGATGCGTCTCTGAGAATTCACATACCCTGTTCGAGATTGAAAAAATGTGCCATTCTGTTATGTTTTGTTATTATTTAAAAAAGATCAAATCAGTATTGGGCTTAATAAACATAATTCCAAGTGGACTAAATTCTAAATCATAAAAAAATGATTTGTAAATAGGCCTATATTGAAAGTGGTATATGTTTACTATTTAAAAAAATAACATATACATATCAGATTTTTTTTTAAATCGCATGCCTCTCGAAATCGTGGGCCTTGTGCGGAGGATCTCCCCGCACACCATCAAAGCCTCCCATGATGTCAAGGATCAATAAGTAGTAACCTACGGTAGAATAGTTTTGTTGGGAGATGTTGCTGGTTTGTGTTGTTGTGCTTGTTGGTAGTTTTGTATAATAAACGTTTTTTTTTTGGTATTAATAAATGGTTTTGCTTTGGACATTTGCAATCTTATTATTTTGCATAATTGACTAAAAATATGGTCAAAGAATCTCACAAACATTTGCATTCTTCAAACACTCCCACCAATCTTTTTGTTCCCCTCCGGCCAACGCTATAACTTATGGTACGTATAAATTATGCCTGATGTCCGAATATGAACGATGCTTAGATGGTTAATGTTTATTGTATGCATCTGGTCATTAATTAGAGAATGAACTTTTGGATTACATAAGGTTGCTTCATGATGTGAACTCGTTTTTTTATAAATCTCAACGTTAAAAGTTGAACCTTTTGAATACACACCTTTTTACTATCATTACTTGAATCTTTTACATAAACTTTTGTTTTAAAGCTCAGATTCGTTGTCCTGTCTCTTGTTTTAAAGGAGGTATACGTTTTAAAGTTCATGTGATTCCTCTTATTGAAAGTGATAATCCCTACACATCCTAAACTACAAGGGTTTTATGGTAATTAATTAGAAGAGTGGCGGTTACAAAGCATGGGGACTGGTTATGCCAAAATAGAAGTTGATAACCAACTTCCTACAACTAATCGACATGTCCAAAGGGACATGCCTATTCGCGACCAGCCACACACAAGGCAAAACAAGAAGAAGACGCATCGGTTGATCGAATGGACAAGAATCATCACACCTCTTCAAAGATTGATCACAACCACACATCCAAGAGATATGACTTTTCACGAAGAGACACGTCTATTCATTCGTACCCTTAGAAAACTATAAATAGGGATAGTTAGATTCATTTGTAGTTGTTCATTACATTCGATCATTACATTGTACAAATTCTCAGTTTATATATTCAAGTTATTCGATTGTCTAGAGATCAAAGATCCATTTTGGGGCCAACAATTGGTATCAGAGCATCAGGCTCTAGGAATCGCAAGGCAACCAATCGGCGGGAAGTCATTCGCGATCAGGTTTCATCATTCTAATTTTTCAATTCGCAAGTTTTAGTTTTTTCGGTTCAAGGTTGTCGAACCAGGGTTCTGTTCGAAATCTAGGGTTTGTTTGATTTCGGGGTTTTAGTGCGAATTAGTTTGTTTCGGTTGTTTGATTATAACACGATTCAGGTAATCGGGGTTGTTGAGATCTATTGAAACCAAAAGAAAGTTTATTAGAAGTGAAGATTATTCGGCAGGAAGACATGTCAGGATCATCTGGACAAAGTCCGATAATAATACAGAAAGATGGAAATTCTCTTTCCCAGTTTCAGTGTCCGATTCTGAAACCAACAAACTATACGGTTTGGGCTATTCGTATCAAGACGATTCTTGAAGCGAATCGTTTGTGGGAAACGATTGAACCGACAGAAAATGCAACAGTAGACACTAAGAAAGATAAGTCTGCAATTGCATATCTGTTTCAAGCAATACCAGAAGATGTTGTATTGCAAGTTGCAAGTTGTAAAACTGCAAAAGAGATTTGGGATAATCTAAAGGTTAGACACGTTGGTGTTGATCGGGTACAAAAAGCGCGTATGCACACGTTATTGTCAGAATTTGAATTGTTGCAAATGAAGGATGACGACACTATTGATTCGTTTACCGCAAAGATTAATAGTATCGTTACCCGGGCAACTGAAGTAGGAACGACATTGAGTCAAGCGACTCTAGTACGCAAACTTCTAAATGGCGTACCAGATAAGTTTACTCAAATCGTTGCCTCCATGGAACAATACTCCGATCTAGAAACTATGACGCTAGAAGAAGCGGTCGGAAGATTGAAAACGTATGAAGAAAGGTTAAAGTTGAAGAAAAAGGAAAGCCCCGTGAACAATCTAGAAGAACTCCTGTATGCGGGTCATGGACAACATGTTGGAAATCATGGACGAGGGAGATTCCATCCGTCACGAGGCCGAGGAAGAGGCAATTATCACATAGGGGTGAAGGATACACCTCTTATGAGTCGGAAGGAACCGACAAACCACAAATGGATGATAGCAAGCAAGAGACACCGACTATGAGAGATAAGTCGAAAATCACTTGCTACAGATGTGAGAAACTTGGGCACTATGCCTATGAATGCCCAACCAAGAAAACCAAAGAAAATGAGACACTATTGGTCGAAATAGAAGAAGATGAGGATGAACCGGCACTTCTGATGTGCCTAGACGCTGAAGAGAAATAGAAACGTGAAACTTGGTCGTGTGATACGATCAAGGGGAAGAACCGTGTGACGCGGAGAATAACCTGTGAAAGGTATAACAAAACAGTCCAGTGAGTGGATCGGATCAAAGCGAAGAATCCGTGAGGGAAGCAATCAATGATGAAGAACCCGTTGTGAGAAACAACCGTGAAGAGGATATTTAATCTGTGATAGATCAAGAAGAAGACACGCGTATCCTGTGACTGGGTCAGAAGATGGATTATTGTGTGATACAACCGCAAGAGAGATCCGAGTAAGTCAGTTTATCAAAATCTATGAGAAATGGATTCCGATCATGTGATATGATAGTGGGCAAGTTAATCAAGACCGGTGGAGTTCGTGTTGAGACAACTACACAAGAAAAGATTCGTGTGATACAAATCAAGTACGGTCAAGACAAGTGTGAAGCAAAATGTTCGTATGAAGCAAGTTCGTGAGGAGCAAGGTTCGTGAATAAGAAGATACATGTGAAGTGTTAAATACCGAAAAGATTCGAGAAGATAAAACTGTTCGGAGTTCAAGATCTACAACAACTCAAGGATGTTCGTGATTAGGGGGGTGAATGAAAGTGATAATCCCTACACATCCTAAACTACAAGGGTTTTATGGTAATTAATTAGAAGAGTGGCGGTTACAAAGCATGGGGACTGGTTATGCCAAAACAGAAGTTGATAACCAACTTCCTACAACTAATCGACATGTCCAAAGGGACATGCCTATTCGCGACCAGCCACACACAAGGCAAAACAAGAAGAAGACGCACCGGTTGATCGAATGGACAAGAATCATCACACCTCTTCAAAGATTGATCACAACCACACATCCAAGAGATATGACTTTTCACGAAGAGACACGTCTATTCATTCGTACCCTTAGAAAACTATAAATAGGGATAGTTAGATTCATTTGTAGTTGTTCATTACATTCGATCATTACATTGTACAAATTCTCAGTTTATATATTCAAGTTATTCGATTGTCTAGAGATCAAAGATCCATTTTGGGGCCAACACTTATTGCATCTGCATAAGTTCAGAGATAGGGAGATTCTCCGTGTGATTAGACTCTTGTGTAAAGAGTACGGTATTTTTATTTGGGTGAGGAAGTGAAAGTAAGAGTAGAATATTAAAAAGTTAATTGAATAATAAAATATAAAAGAACTTTACACTCATCATCCCAAGCAATTCTCTAAGCTTTCTACTTTTTTTTTTTTTTTTGGGTGGACAGTGCTCTTCTGTTCTACATTGTTTCCGTATACAGTTTTGATTATAGTTTGTTATTGTTAAATAAAGTTAGAAGGTTGAGATGCATCTTCTGAGTATATGAAGTTTCTTTTTCTTGTGATTAAATTCTTCATTCCAAACCTTGCCAATATCTTTAGAAATTTTAACAGCGTCAGTAGATGCACCAGCAAGTCCTCTTCTGGTGAATCCGGATGCATATAACCCACGTTTTCCCTTCCATCCATTTGGAAACGGCGTCTTTGGGAACCCGCTTTTAGCAAAGAATTCAGTCTCCTGAAGCCAGAAAGGGACATTGCTGCGATACCCGGTAGCTAAAACAACCGAATCAATGTCGAGTGTCTCGCCATTGATGAGCTCGACCGAGTTGGAAGTGAATCTTTTGATCCCAGGGACAACTTTGATCTCCCCTGATCGGATTTTCTCAAGCGCGCCAATGTCGAGTACTGGAGTCTTTCCATGGTGGTTTTTGAGTTCTAATGGGCCTAAAGATGGCCTTTCAATTCCGTACTTTTGAATGTTTCCAAGAATGAACCATGTTAACATTAACAATAGCTTGTCAACTAGCCATAGAGGTAGCCATTTCATCAGCATCATGGATAGATCAAATGTTGACTTTCCCATGATTTCTCTGGGCAAGACGTGAACCGAGCTTCGAACCACCATGGATGGCTTGGCATTGTGGTTGGAGAGGTCTAGTGAGACCTCCATGCCCGAATTTCCACACCCGACCACCAATACTTTCTTTCCTGTGTATTTCTGGCCGGACTTGTAGTCTTTTGCATGGATGACTTCACCTGAGAACTCTTCTAGTCCATCTATTTCAGGCACTACCCCTTCTGCATTTTCACCTGTTGCCACCACAAGCATTTGACATATATACTCTGTCTCGGACCCGCTTGTTGACACGGTAACCACCCGCCACAGCTGGCAGGCTTCGTCGTACTTAGCAGACTGGACACACTCGTTGAACTGCGGCTTGATATCAAACTTTTGAGCGTAGTTCTCAAGATACGCGATGAATTGTTTCTTTGTTGGGTATTCGGGGTAGTCCTCGGGAAAGGGTAGGTTGGGAAGTTGGCAGAATTTTTTCGGGAGGTGAAGTTTTAGGCGGTCATAGGTGCGTTTTTGCCATAGGGAAGCGATGCAGTCAGCTCGTTCGATGACTACAAAGGGAATGCATTGTTCCTTGAGGCAAGCCGACACGGCTAGCCCTGAGGGTCCCGCCCCTACTATAACCGGGCCGTTGACCCACACACATCTGCGACCGCAGAAGTCGATTTGAGCTGAAAAACTAAACATTCTTTGAAATTTCATGGAATGCAAGGTGCTTTAAAGTTTTGTTTTTATGGTGTTGGAGTGACAAAAAAAGAAGATGAAGAAGAAGAGTAAGCTTTGGTATGTTTGAAAGTGTTGTTGTGTACGTTGGAATGAAATAAGAGGTGAGGGGAATATGTATATATAGTGGGGATGGGGGTTGGAGGATTGTACCTGGTAGGAGTCAATTATACCCTGAAATTCCATTAAAGAACTAATATACAATGCAAACACGTTAACTTTTTCCCACAATTTGTTCTCTATATCACTAACGATGGTTCACTAAATTAAGCAATAAAATACAAGGAATATCATCATCCTTTATGGTTAACTCTTTTCTGGACAGGAAGAAGAAGAGGGGAAGCATGTGATTATAAACTTTATGTCCGCCCAAAATTATCTCCTTTAATTTTTCAATGAAAAGTTTTGGAACTGACTCTTTTTTAGGGTATTTCGTATGAATATGTTTATATAGTGTACGCGCATTGACTTCGTGATAAAAAGTAGATTCAGTGTGAAGGATTAAGAGAGTTTTAGCATTTTCTTTTATGAAAAGTCATATATTAGGGAAAATTAGTAATTACCAAAATGTTGGTTGACCAAGGGTGTTTTCAAATTTGTCACCCTCCTGTGTCCTTGGAAGGACTACTCAGCCTCGGAAGCGTCCGCCTTTCACGTTGAAGCGTCCGCCTGTCACGTTGAAGCGCCCGTTTCCTTTCAAGCGACACGTGTCCGATGTTGAAGCGTCCGCCTCAGTTGCTAACGCGTCCGTGAAGCTTCGGAAGCGTTGGCCAAAGACACAGTTTTGTATCTTTGTCCAAATTTTTTTTCATAACTTATAAACATTTCTAAAATGGGATCCGGTTAAGATGTATGTTAACGGAGCAAATTTTAAACGATATAAAACATGTTATTTTTTAGTCAAAAATTTTTATATTAAACACTAATTAAACATCAAAACATAACATAATAAAAAAAAACAAATCAAACAACACATAATATTATATCAAAAACCATATCCTAATAGCCTCCCACTCCGAGACATGTTTGAAATTATGTCTCTCTTCATGACGGTAGTTGATGAGGGCCACCTCCTTCTGATCGTCCTCACCAAGGTCCGGCATTTCTGTCTCCACTTTCTTGAAATATCGATCAAATCTCTCACATTCCAACCGCAGGACACGGAACCTGGAGGATAGTGCGTCAACGGTCCGGTTGTGGTCCGGACCACGTAGTTGGGCGAAATTCTGTTGAACACGGACTCAGAGCCCACCGTGTCCTCGACGTGGAGGATCGATCATGGCCTGCTCCCATGCTTCGCACAGAGCAATGTCTTCAACGTCAGTCCAGGAGGTGGCCATTGTCGGGTCGTTGACGGCGTCGGAGTTATAGTGAAAATGGCTGATTTTGTTTGCAAAATTTTTGAAAACGGAGGGTGTTTGATAAGTGATAAGTGAACGGGTTATATAGTGGGGTAAATGTGTGCAACGGTAAAAGTTAAACGGCTTTTGAGTTTCCAATTTTTTTTCGTAAGCGTCGGGAAGCGTCGGTCAAGCCTCGGGGGAGCGTCGGTCAAGCCTTGGGAAACGTCGGCCAAACCTCGGGGAGCGTCGGTCAAGCCTAGGGAAGCGTCGGGTCAAGCCGCGGAAGCGTCGACCAAGGCCTCGGAAGCGTCCGCCAGGCCTCGGAAATGTACACAGGGACGCATTAAAAAAATTATGGTTATGAAGCGTCGGTGACTGCCGCAATTTCGTCAGGAAACGGACGCTTCAACGTGGCGGACACGTGTCGCTTGAAAGGAAACGGACGCTTCAACGTGACAGGCGGACGCTTCACGTGAAAGGCGGACGCTTCCCAGGCTGAGTAGTCCTTCCAAGGACGCAGGAGGGTGACAAATTTGAAAACACCCTTGGTCAACCAACATTTTGGTAATTTTCACAAATATATAACTACAAAGTACAAGCAAATATATAAGGGTGGACGGTATGGTTTAGGTAATTTAGGGTGTTTGAGTTTTCTCTACCCAATGATATAAAGTAATGTCAACTCCCCCCTTTACTCTCAATTTTCTACTCAAACAATAGGTATGGTTCAAACACTCACTCAATTAAAAAATAAAAAATTTTGATTGGTTGTTCTCTCCTCTCTCATCTCTCTCTCTCCTCCATCACTCTTCTCCACCTTCGGTAACTATTTACCGATTTCTCTCCCTCTCTCCTACTCAAACACTCTAACTCAATCACCATGGTGTGGTTCACCGATCGGTGACCCCCTTCCCCGAATGAGTCCCCGCAACCATACCGCTTACCCTAACCATTACATGTTTATTTTGATAATTTTATATATTGAGGCTTTTGGGTTGATAAATACAAAGTACAAGCAAATATATAACCATTACATTCTTTCAGGTTATTTTTGAAAATCAAATCGTAGATGAAAGCCGTTCAAAAAAAAAAAAAAAAAATCGTAGATGAAAATCCAAATGACGACATCATCTAATCTTTGTATTTAATAACTATATATGTCGTATTTTATAAATTCAAATATGTACGTTACAGTATATAAATTCTTGATTACATATTTGGTTGCTTGTCATATTTATTAGCTTAGTTAACTGTGCTAGAATAAAACGTGAGGTTGGATCAAACCAAAGATGTTAAAAAAAATAGAAAATTAGAACAGGAAAACCCTTAGTTATCAACAACCAACTTTTATTACATCGTTGATAAGTGACAACTTTGAATAATTTCCAAGATGATTATTTCATTGATAACAAGAACATATATACAGGTGGGGGACCGACACGTAACATGTTGTGGAACTTTCCGAACAAGGGTCGTGAGAGACTTTTGGTGAAGATATCAGCCACCTGGAGATTGGAAGGAACAAACTTAGTGTATAGACACCCAGAGGAGACCAATTCTCGAACAAAATGATAATCAATATCTATGTGCTTGGCTCTTTTATGAGACACCGGATTCTGACTGAGAAAAATAGCACTTTTGTTATCACATAAAAGGGATGGACGATCCATAGGGAGAGCATGAAGCTCACGAAGTAAATGAGTGAGCCAAATAATCTCTGCTGCAGTGTTAGCCATTGCACGGTATTTAGACTCGCAGCTAGACCGAGCAACTGTAGGTTGTTTCTTAGCACTCCAAGACACTACTTTACCACCTAAATAAATAGAGTAACAGTAGTATAACGACAAGTTTCAATGTAGCTGTCACACCCCCAAAATCCACCATGCGGAGTACCACCGCTTGGAGGCGTGACGTGACCAGGATCGAGCCACCAATCATATTGAACATCGTAATTAAGTAAATAAGACCAACCACAATACGATTGGTGACCAAAGCTAGTTAACCATGTTTAGTTTAAACAGCGGAAGCATAAAAGTAAATCCAAAAGCATAAGTCCATAGTTTATAAGTTAAAGTTCAAAACGCAAGTTTAATAAGTTCATAAGGATTTAAATAATAAGCACGGAACATAACAGTCCGTACACCACAACGACTCCTTCCTCGTGCAAGCTCCAAGCGTTTAACGACCTGTAAGGCATGTAACAAAGAGTCAACAACAAAGTTGAGTGAGTTCACGTTTGGTTGTTTAGTTTTAAGTTGTTTCTGAAAAACGTGGTTTGACTTTCGTTGGCTTAATTTGCCGTGGGGGTTACCCCGTAGTTGAAAGTATGTTTAACCAGTTCCTTTTTCATTACCCAATCCATAACCATAATCAGTGGGGGCTTTCCCCGTGTGAAATACTAGACGGTATGATATCGACTACTACGCAAATAAGTTGTGCCCTATATCAGCGTCTATCATCACTGATAATCTGCCATAGTCCATTAGTACACGCCCGTCCGACCGGCACGGGGTGATGTTTGTTAAACCTAATAGCGCTATTAACTAATGACCCGCTCGCCATTGGCCTCGGCGATTAAGTCGATATAATGAAGAGGGACATATTGATAGAGTTTTGTCTAGCTAGTTTTTAAGTTTGTTGTCCTACACCAGGAGGACGAACGTACGTATTCTGCACCAGGAGAATTCGTAGGATTAATTATGGCATCCTACCTATGGAGGATGGCCGTACATATCCTACCCAAGGAGGATATGTAGATTTCTGTTTTAAATAATTTAACCCATTCCCAACCACCGGGAATCCCATGCCTTAGAAAGTGTGTGAACTCACCTCGGTTTGCTCGGTTAGATTCTCAAATATAGCTAACAGTCAAGGTCGGTCAATCACGTCCTAATATGATTACCAGTTAGTCATTTAGTGATTTTTAAATAGAGCACAAAGTTCCTACACGTATCTATCACGTAACATGCATCACTTTAACAGTTTATGCCCATATAAGTTTCCCATCCATTCCCCGCTCATAAATAAACATACGATAATGCACATAATACATATAACATGTTATATCATTCATGGATAACCTACCCGACGTTTAGACATGCAAATTACAACTTATGTCATTTCAGCATTAATATTCAAAACTTGGCTGTTTTCGGACATTTTAATAAAATAGTTAACTTATTCCAAAAATTCCCGAATTTTCACGGAATATCTTAAACGTTCCAAATTATATTGTGTAAAAATATCGGGGTCCAGTTTATTACTAATATTTTATAAAAATTCATTTTCCAGACTGAACTCAGATTTATCTTTTTCTGATCGCAGTCAACGGAATAATTTATTAAAAATTCATCGAGAGTCCGATTTACGAAATTCCAGTGGGGTAATTACAAATACATCAGTTGTCAACTACTGTACAAATTTCATGAGCTGATTCATCATAGATTTCCAGTTATGACCAAAAATATAACACCTATTTTCAGCAGCAAAAATGCAGTTTGAGCTGCTGTTACCAAATGACCCTTTAAAAATAGTAAACGAAGGCTAAAAATTATGATTCCAGTACCATTAGAACCGTATTTCATAATACATAAATCTAGAGTTCAGAAAACACATTTTTCGCTTTATTAAGGTTCGGTTACAACCAACTGAAGTTGGTTGTAATCACCAAACAGCTTTCTGTTTTTCAGCTTTAACATTCTAAAGCGAGTTGTATTGGTTCCGTTAACATGCATAATGATCAAAACATTTCTAGTAATCAATATTAACAAGTAATCAGCAAGAAATCAATAACATCTCAAGATAACATCATACTAACATAAATACATCATGTTACATCTTCTTGTTTAAACCCTTTTTAGTGTTCTTGTAGATTTAACATATTACATCTTTTAATCATGAAACAAGATGAACAAAGGTGACATAAGGAACTTACTACTAGCACAAGGCTAGGGTAGGATCTAGTGATGAAAGTGTAGAGAGAAGATGATGAAAAAGACTAGAAACAAGCTCCTTTGAAGGTCCTTCAACTTGCAACCTCCATGGATGAACCTTGAAGCTTTGAATGGAACTTGTTAGTGAAGAGGATGAAGATGTGAAAGTGATGGTGGTGGATTCGGTTATGGAGGGGGAAAACCGAATGAGAGAGAGAGATATATGATATAGGGGGTGATCTTAAGGAAATGATGGCAAATCTTGGGAACTAGAACCCTATTATTCATCATTGCTATCTTAGATACTTACACAAGCCATGAACCACCAATCACAAGCCATAAGATCTACTTGGAAGATGAGCACTATGATGAGGTTGATATGGTGGGTCCATATGGACCGAAAATCGGTTGGGGGGGGGGGTCTTGATGTAAAATTTCAACTAAATGGTAATTGATAGTTAGAGTGCAAGTAACTTGATAGTATATGTTTGTGTGATGATTTTTGGGTGGGTGTTATGGTATGCAGGGATCATGGCAAGTCAAAAATAATAACACAATGTGTTTGACAATTATTTGGTGTCCCAGGTAATGTCCGGTTGTTCGGTCGAATACTGTTCCGTTAAATTGTTTAATTGTTCCGTAAGGCGTCTTATATATATATTTTGTAACACAATTAATTCCTAACACTCAGGAAAGCATACCATACTATTTAGTAATTTTTATGTATACTACTAGTATGCTAACACGCACATGTACGTATAACACAGTAATCAGAGAGCAGTTAAATGATTCATCACAGTCATCAAGCACTTTAATTATCACTAATAAATTGTACGGAATACATGTAAATTGAGGGTTGTCACATTCTCCCCCTGTTAAGAGAATTTCGACCCGAAATTTAGCGCGTGGTTACTGAGGAAGCTAGTTAAGTTGCGTTGTTTTCCTGATTTTCCTGGGGTGTCACATCATCCCCCCGTTGATTTGGAATTTCGTCCCGAAATTCTGCAGTAGCTTCAGCCTCATTAGTGGTTGCGTTTTTCTTAAACAGTTGGGGATACTTGAGTTTCATTTGGTCTTCTCGTTCCCAGGTATACTCTGGGCCACGACGAGCATTCCAACGAACTCGGACCAGAGGTATCCTGGTACGCTTGAGGATCTTAACATCTCGATCCGTAATCTCCACTGGTTCCTCGACGAATCGCAGCTGGTCTTCGATTGTGAGTTCCTTGAGAGGAACTATGAGGGTCTCATCTGACAGACACTTCTTCAGATTCGACACATGGAAAACATTGTGAACTCCGCTGAGTTCTTCAGGTAGATTCAACCTGTAGGCGACTTTGCCAATTTTCTTAGTGATCTCGAACGGTCCGACATAACGCGGATTGAGCTTGCCTCGTTTGCCAAAGCGGACTACACCTTTCCAAGGTGAGACTTTGAGTAGCACTCGATCCCCAACCTGGAACTCGAGTGGTTTTCTTCCTTTATCAGCATAGCTTTTCTGACGGTCACGAGCTGCCGCCATTCGCTGCCGTATCTGAGCAATCCTCTCAGTCGTATCTACTACAAGTTCTGGGCCAGTGATTTGACTGTCACCGACTTCTGCCCAACAGAGAGGTGATCGGCATTTACGTCCGTACAATGCCTCAAACGGAGCGGCTTGGATGCTGGTGTGGTAGCTGTTGTTATATGAAAACTCCACTAGTGGGAGGTGCTTTTCCCAGCCATTTCCGAAGTCGATTACACATGCCCTAAGCATGTCTTCAAGGGTTTGGATGGTGCGTTCCGATTGCCCATCTGTATGTGGGTGATAAGCGGTGCTCATATCTAGACGTGAGCCAAAGGACTTGTGCATAGCTTGCCACAGTTCAGAAGTAAAACGCGCGTCACGATAAAAAATGATGGAGGTTGGCACTCCGTGCCTTGATACCACTTCCTTTAGGTAAATGTCTGCAAGAGTAGAAAACGTATCCGTTTCCTTGATTTCTAGAAAATGTGCAGACTTGGTCAGTCGATCCACGATCACTCAAATGGTATCGTTTCCGCGTTGAGATCTAGGCAGGCCAGTAACGAAATCCATGGAAATTTGCTCCCATTTCCATTTCAGGATCTCTGGTTGTTGGAGTAGGCCTGATGGTTTCTGGTATTCGACCTTGACCCTAGCGCAAGTCAAGCATTTACTGACGTAGGTTGCTATGCTGGCTTTCATACCAGGCCACCAATACGTAGTCTTGAGGTCGTGGTACATTTTATCCGAACCAGGATGTACCGAATAACGAGACTTGTGCGCTTCATCCATCACAAGCTCGCGTAAGTTTCCGTAAAGCGGAACCCAGATGCGCCCTGTTACATAGTAAGCGTCGTCTTCCTTTTGTTCTAGCCGCTGCCTCGATCCTCGTAAGGACTCAGCCCTGATGTTTTCTGCTTTCAATGCTTCAACCTGAGCATCACGAATTTGGCAAGGAAGACTAGATTGGATGGTAAGCTGTAATGCACGTACACGCTTAGGTATAGTACCCTTTCGACTAAGGGCGTCGGCCACAACATTGGCTTTGCCAGGATGATACTTGATCGCACATTCATAATCGTTCAAGATCTCGACCCATCGGCGTTGTCGCATGTTCAACTCTTTCTGTTTGAAGATATGCTCGAGACTCCTGTGATCGGTGTCAATGGTGCACTTGGTACCGTACAGGTAATGTCTCCATATCTTAAGCGCGAAAACAACTGCTCCCAGTTCCAAGTCATGAGTAGTGTAATTTATTTCGTGAACTTTGAGTTGGCGTGATGCGTAGGCAATGACCTTGTCACGTTGCATCAACACGCAACCAAGTCCTTGTATGGAAGCGTCGCAATAAACCACAAAATCATCTGTGCCTTCAGGCAATGAGAGGATAGGCGCGCTACAAAGTCTATCCTTCAAGTGCTGAAAGGCGGACTCCTGTGCATCACCCCAACGATAGGTGACACCCTTCTGAGTCAGTGAAGTGAGGGGTTGTGCAATCTTGGAGAAATCTTTGATAAACCTTCTGTAGTATCCTGCCAAACCCAAGAATTGGCGGATTTCTGTTGGTGTACGGGGTGCAGGCCAGTTCTTGATTGAGTCTACTGTGGATGGGTCAACATGAATTCCATCTTCGTTTACCACATGGCCTAGAAAGTGGACTTCGCGAAGCCAGAAGTCACATTTCGAAAACTTGGCATACAACTGCTCTTTTCGAAGAAGTTCCAGCATAAGTCGTAGATGCTGCTCGTGTTCCTCTTGACTCTTAGAATAGATCAGGTTATCATCGATGAACACAATAACGAACTTATCCAGGTAATCACAGCCCCCGACCCACCCTGGACGGAATCGGGAGTCGCGAACAGCCCAGTGGTACCGGTGATTATTTTAAAATATTGCAGCGGAAATTTCATCAGGACCGTGAGTTAGGAAAAATATCAGAGTTTAGAAAACACCGGATTTTTATTAAATAGATGGGATAAACCCATGTTTTACAATGGTAGCTTTAATTAAGATAAATTTGATTACATAAAACAATATTTCTTAATTTGATTTAATTAATAAAATAAGCCACTTCTTGAAGTCTTTCAGTGTCGTATCCTTCTCTTATTCCAATCTACTGTAATTACCTGAAACATGTTTGAAAAAGGTTTTGTCAGCGGGAAATACTGAGTGAGTTCATTCATTTTTACTAAAACGACACATTTGTTATAATTTACAGTATTAAGAGAGATTACAATGTTTCAGATATCAACCAACTACCCACGGTATGTTGTCACTCGACCCATTGGCCCATTCGTCCAATGGTGTCTGTGATTATGGTCATATCACCCCTTGGCTGCCCCAATGGTGAAGATTATCAAGTAATGTATACAAAACCCCACATACCGGCTGTAACTTGGTGATTACATAAACTTAATCACTGTAATTATAATCTTTGAAAATAAACTTGATTTTGAAAGTAATTTGATAAAAAGAGAATGACTCACATATAAGCATGCAGATTCATACGGCCAAAGTTTAGTCTACAGATAAGCCTTGATATATTGCAGATTTATACAGGCAGAGCTTAGCCTATTGATTTAGCCTTGTAACCTAGTGCACATGAACTAGGTAGGTAACTTAATATAGCAATTACGATAACTCACGAGATTAAAAACCCTCACAACGAATGACAAAGTGCAATCACTTAAACATCCATCGGATTCACAACGAATGACAGAGTATTACCCGAATTCGGGTGGTACTCAAACATCCTGTTGGAATCACAACTAATGACAAAGGATAGCGCTTAAACATCCTGTCGGATAGTTTCAATCGATCGGACATTGAATCGTAGCAGCGATCGAGTTAATACCCTGTATCATAGCAGCACCCCGCTATACCAATTAGTGATTTTGATAGTAAACAGAACGTAATTCAGTGTGTACAACGAGATTTTACGTCGTTCAATCGCCCAAATTCCAGTCCCAAAGTCTGCTATTTATATACGAAATTTGACAGGCTTACGGACCGTAAGCCTTATCCCTTACGGTCCGTAAGGGACACCTTTTCACTATAGGCTTGCCACGTGTGTTTGTAGGTTAGCTGAGTCGACAGAATATTAAAATTCGAATTTGACAACGAGATATAAAGATAATCGTCGAGTAGGGAATACTCCCCCTGAGTTTTAGGGGCCCTGATCCTGATTCTGATTGTTCTGAAATTTGCAGGGTTTGTGCAGAATCACTTGGGTGTCACAATTAGGGTTTCCTATTGGATAAAATAATAAAATAAATATGACTTTTAATGAGGGTTGTTACATTCTCCCCACCTTAATAAAAATCTCGTCCTCGAGATTTAAGTTATGATATTTCTTTTAGACTTATGTCATGTTTTAGTTAATAAAAACAAGATTAAAGTAGATGATACAGAATCAAAATATCAAATTTTGTGAATACGAGTTGTACAATAAGTAGGATTCAATGGTTCAACTGAATTAGTTCAAGAATTTGATAACAACTGAAATGAGATGAAATGATATAATTTCCAAAGTGACTAGTTTCAAGCCAAAAGATATATGATCAATAGATTTTTAAAATGAATGTGAAGGAATTTTAGAATCAATAAAATTCTTTGTCAAAAGAAAGCTTACTTTGATTGGCAACTAAGGAAGATTTAGAATTGATAGGTTCAAAAATAGAAGCATGAAAAATGATTTGTCAAATATTAAATTATGATATAAGAAAATCAATGTGCTGAGATAAGTGAATTGTAAGGATACACGAAAAGACAATAGAGTTAGTGTATCATTGTTTAGAGTTTCAAGTTGTTTTATTTGTGAAACAATGTAATAGTACACTATTAGTGACCATATTTTTCATACTATATCCTAAAGATTGAAATATAATAAGAACAAGTTGTTTTGGCATGACCAACCATTATATTATTTTTGTAAAGCAATTGTAATATATATTATTTGTGTTCCTGTCTGAACCGTATCTTACATATCAAATATATATTATGTCATATATATTATTTGTTACGTATTTTTACTATATGTAAATGGTCACCACTTTTTAATAAATATTATTTTAGTATTTTACTATACTATGTAAAATAACTTATTTTTACTATGTAATATATATATTACAAAATACCCTAATGAAGTTATTTACAAAATATTTTAGTATTATTATTTTGTAAAAGAAAACGTTAAATGAAACTTGTAAATAAAGGTGTAAAAATATTTATTGTACAAAGATATTTGTAAAATAATTTGTAAATATATATCACTTAATGAGTCGATTCTATGTGATTACTTATTTTTATTTTGAACCATATAATGTTGTGAAGGTATTTACGAATATTGTAAATAAGTGAAAATGGGGTCTATTTTTATATAGTACAATGTTTCCCTAACCCAACGTAGTTGATGACTACCATATCATTCTTATATGGTCATTTTCTTGCCAGAGCGTTATGGTACATAGTTACCACAAAACATGTGATAAACAATTATTTATATAATTTTATTCGTCCCTTTAATTCTTGTATTTGTTTTATGAAAATATGTCTTATTCTTACAGTACAAAATAAAATATTTTTATATATAATTAAAATTTACTAAATAAGTATGATGACTTATTTTATATATATTAACTAGTCATTATCATGGGTGGATATTGGTTAGTGCTGCCTTGTTTAAGCATAGGTGGCCAGTCCATGCCTAACTAAGGCTAGGCTATTCAATACCTGCCCCTGACAATAACCCTAGTACCTAAAAATAATACTAACACTTCTGTTATTAATTTATTATTAATAATAAAACTAATATTAATTATCAATAATAAATAACTAAACATAAACTTAAATGAGAGTATACCTCAAACATAATTTTATTATAGAATATAAATTCTTCACCTCATTGGTTTTAACAAAATTTATTGACTCGATATCAAAGAGTTATCGTTTTCCAACAATGCGGTTCACCGTGCAAAAAGTGGAATGATATTTGAGTTTAGATAAAATAACAAATCGGAATGAAGCCCTCTAATGGTCTTCATAAATCAAACGAACCACATGCGTAACAAACAGTGCATGTGTAACGTGTGGATTTACCAAGAAATGAAACAGATCAATATTTGCTATGATGAAAGAAATTCTCATGGTATGATGACCATTAGGGGAAGTAGCAATGTAAAAGTCTATTTACAGAGGTTAGAACTTTAATAAAAGAAATTTAAGAAAAAAAATTTTCTTTCTGGGATTTTGTATGATAACTGTTGTTAAGTGACATTACCAGGGAATGTCGAATAAAATGAAATAGGGAATTTGCAAAGGTATGTGACTCCTTTTGTAGTGATAATAATTATGATTCTAATTAGACTTTGTACCGATGGTTGTGAAATCTTGTTACAACGTACCTCAGCGAGATTCATGTCGGTTGTAGGATCATGTGACAAAGTGCTTCTTTTTTATTAGTAGTTCTTCTACTGACGGAATTCGTATTGGTATTGTCGTGCCCAATTTATATTTTCCAAAGGTCTTGCCTTGGAAGTCGTGTGTGATATACTTTAACGTCTGTGGACGTCTAATTTAAGTTTCATGTGTTTTCTTGTGCATTAGCACAACTTTTTATGCTTCTTACTTGCGTTAATAGTATATGGTAACTCATTGGTAATTCTTATACTTTTGATGGTATCCCAACTTAATGGGTTTCCATTGTTATTATTGTCGCTCGAGTTACGAGGCAGATGATCAAACGAAATAATGTTTGATATCGGAAAAGAGATTCCTAAACACATATGCTTTTGCTTTATTCTTAATTGACTTTTGGAATTCTTTATAGATATACATATCTATATAATCATATATTTCACATGCTGTAATATACATACCCTTCATAAGGTAAATGTATTTAACAGATTCTTATTTCCAAAAACAAGTCAGATATCAGGTCATGATACTATTTAGGGAAATCTTGTCACTTGTTTGACATATTATATACCCCGTCTTATCCGGTTTGCGCCGGAAAGGTAATCCCAGTATATCCGGACAAACTGGAGAGTCTGCTACACCATACCCAGTCTTGCCGGAGAAAATTTTCTATTTCCCATAAATAGTATCTTTTCAAGATTTTTAAAAGTGCCTCTTTTATTAGGGCTTTTATCCAGAATCAAGGAAATTTGTATTCCCGTAACATATCTTATTCTAGACCAAGTAATATCAGATAAGCAATAATTACTATTAATTCTTGCTTATTTATCATATCTTGCAATATTCTAATTACCATTCTTATGGTATACCAAAACCCATCATATTTTATTTACACAAGTACTTAGCTTATCTCGAAGCTTATACTAAGGCATCTTTTCTTAAGTTCAAGTCTACATGCTATCATATGTGCTACCAGTTAATAACAATTTCCTAACTCTTTTATATAAGCTTAGGTATTATTATTACAACACTTATAGGCTTAAAGTAGTGGCTCTGATACCACCTTCTGTCACGGCCCCCGACCCACCCTGGACGGAATCGGGAGTCGCGTACAGCTCAGTGGTACCGGTGATTATTTTAAAATATTGCAGCGGAAATTTCATCAGGACCGTGAGTTAGGAAAAATATCAGAGTTTAGAAAACACCGGATTTTTATTAAATAGATGGGATAAACCCATGTTTTACAATGGTAGCTTTAATTAAGATAAATTTGATTACATAAAACAATATTTCTTAATTTGATTTAATTAATAAAATAAGCCACTTCTTGAAGTCTTTCAGTGCCGTATCCTTCTCTTATTCCAATCTACTGTAATTACCTGAAACATGTTTGAAAAAGGTTTTGTCAGCGGGAAATACTGAGTGAGTTCATTCATTTTTACTAAAACGACACATTTGTTATAATTACAGTATTAAGAGAGATTACAATGTTTCAGATATCAACCAACTACCCACGGTATTTTGTCACTCGACCCATTGGCCCATTCGTCCAATGGTGTCTGTGATTATGGTCATATCACCCCTTGGCTGCCCCAATGGTGAAGATTATCAAGTAATGTATACAAAACCCCACATACCGGCTGTAACTTGGTGATTACATAAACTTAATCACTGTAATTATAATCTTTGAAAATAAACTTGATTTTGAAAGTAATTTGATAAAAAGAGAATGACTCACATATAAGCATGCAGATTCATACGGCCAAAGTTTAGTCTACAGATAAGCCTTGATATATTGCAGATTTATACAGGCAGAGCTTAGCCTATTGATTTAGCCTTGTAACCTAGTGCACATGAACTAGGTAGGTAACTTAATACAACAATTACGATAACTCACGAGATTAAAAACCCTCACAACGAATGACAAAGTGCAATCACTTAAACATCCATCGGATTCACAACGAATGACAGATATTACCCGAATTCGGGTGGTACTCAAACATCCTGTCGGAATCACGACTAATGACAAAGGATAGCGCTTAAACATCCTGTCGGATAGTTTCAATCGATCGGACATTGAATCGTAGCAGCGATCGAGTTAATACCCTGTATCGTAGCAGCACCCCGCTATACCAATTAGTGATTTTGATAGTAAACAGAACGTAATTCAGTGTGTACAACGAGATTTTACGTCGTTCAATCACCCAAATTCCAGTCCCAAAGTCTGCTATTTATATACGAAATTTGACAGGCTTACGGACCGTAAGCCTTATCCCTTACGGTCCGTAAGGGACACCTTTTCACTATAGGCTTGCAACGTGTGTTTGTAGGTTAGCTGAGTCGACAGAATATTAAAATTCGAATTTGACAACGAGATATAAAGATAATCGTCGAGTAGGGAATACTCCCCCTGAGTTTTAGGGGCCCTGATCCTGATTCTGATTGTTCTGAAATTTGTAGGGTTTGTGCAGAATCACTTGGGTGTCACAATTAGGGTTTCCTATTGGATAAAATAATAAAATAAATAGGACTTTTAATGAGGGTTGTTACAGGTTTGCATACTCGGTTCATGAGATCCATGAAGACCGCTGGTGCATTCGTCAGCCCGAATGGCATAACCAGAAACTCGTAATGGCCGTAACGAGTTCTGAATGCTGTTTTGGAGACGTCCTCATCTCGGACTCTCAGCTGATGGTATCCCGATCTCAAATCAATCTTGGAGTAATAGCTTGACCCTTGCAACTGGTCGAACAAGTCGTCAATACGTGGAAGAGGATAACGATTCTTCACAGTCACCTTGTTGAGTTCGCGGTAGTCGATACACATTCTGAAAGTACCATCTTTCTTCTTTACAAACAAGACTGGAGCTCCCCAGGGCGAAGAGCTAGGACGTATGAAACCCTTTTCCAAGAGTTCTTGTAATTGCGTGGATAGTTCTTCAAGTTCTGATGGAGCTAGACGATATGGCGCTCGAGCTATGGGCCTTGCTCCAGGAGCTAGCTCGATTTGAAACTCAACTTGGCGATGAGGCGGAAGACCAGGTAATTCCTCAGGAAATACCTCAGGAAAATCACGCACAATAGGAATGTCTTCAATTCTCTTCTCTTCCGTTGACGTGTCAGTAACAAGTGCTAAAATGGCAGTGTGGCCCTTTCGCAAACACTTTTGGGCCTTTAGGAAAGAGATGATCCCTACGACTGCACCACTCTTGTCGCCTTGAATCACGAGGGGTTCCTCACCAGAACGAGGAATGCGGACGATTTCTCCTTGCAAATAATCTCCGCTTGATGATGAGATAGCCAATCCATCCCAATAACGACGTCGAAACTACCCAGTGTGATAGGAATAAGATCGATAGGGAAAGTCTGACCAGCTAAGACGAGGTTACAACCCTTAACTACGTGTGTGGCTTCAAGACTTTTACCATTTGCTAGCTCTATCGTGTGTTTGGTGTTTAGAAGTGTTGGAGTGCGCTTAAGCATTTGGCTAACTTTTAAGGACACATAACTAGTATCGGCACCCGAATCCAATAAAACAGTAACAAAGAAGTCGTCCAGAAGAAACTTACCCATCACAGCGTTGGGATCGTTCCTTGCCTCACCTTGACCAATCACGAACACACGACCCCTTGCTCCATTACCATTGTTGTTACCCCCGTTGTTGCCTCCATTGTTGCCTCCATTGTTGTTCTCGTTTCCTTGATTGTTGTTGTTCTGATTCTGGTTCAGTTGGGGGCAGTTCCTCTTAAAGTGACCTTCAGCGCCACACTGAAAGCATCCCTTATTGCCCTGCTGTTGCTGCTGCTGGTGATTCTGTGGAGCTTGTTGTTGTTGTTGGCGATTCTGATTTGCAGGACGCAGGCTCCTGCAATCCCTAGCTTCATGGCCCAGCTTGTGACATCTCTGACATCGACCTTTGTTGCACTGCCCGCTGTGATGCTTGTTGCACCGGTTACAATTGGGGTGGTTTCCTCGGTATCCACCCTGTCCTTGATTACCGGAAGATTGCTGACCAGGACTCTGGTAGTCATCAGTCTTTCGCTGCTGAGACTGAACCGAAGCAGAACCCTTACTTGAGTTCCCATCCCATTTTCTCTTGTTGTCGGTAGGTGCATCGAAAGTAGCTGTGGCACTGATTCGTTTGGGCATCCTGTTTTGCTCCACCGCCTGGTCAGTGAGTCGATGGGCCAACTTGATGATTTGTTGTATGGTACCCAGGTTGGCTGAAGTCACGTGACTTTGAATCTCTGGTACTAGGCCTTTGAGATATAGCTCAATTCGTTTGATGGGAGGGTCCACCATAGTTGGACACAAGATGGCCAGCTCGTTTGACCTCTTAGTATACGCCTCAATCTCAGACCCCGTCATCTTCAGATTGAAAAATTCCACCTCTAGCTTGTGGATGTCATCCCGACTACAGTACCCCTCTTTGATCAGCTCTTTGAAACCATTCCAGGGGGTGGCGTTAGCAACTGCCAGTCCTACTAGTTGAACCTGTGCCTTCCACTAGGTTAACGCAGCACCTTCAAGCGTTCCACTAGCATATTTCACCCTTCGATCTTCAGGGCATTTGCACATCTCGAAAACAGACTCAAGCTTTTCAAACCAGTGAAGAAGTCCTACTGCTCCTTCCGTGCCACTGAAAGTAGTAGGTCGGCAGTCCATGAACGTTTTGAACGTGCACACAGGAGGTTGAGCATATTGACCTGTTGCGCGAGAATAAAAGACAAGGTTAAGCACGAGGGTTGGTTTGCGAAGGTAGGATCTAAACGTCCTAAGGTGAGTTGGTATGGCAGGTTATACCTCCTGCAAGATTAGCTGCGAGTGCCTCAGTGACTCATTCGTTGATCAAAGCCGTCAACTGGGCTTGAGTGAGGTTGATACGTCCTCCGCGTTCGCTCATAATCTTCATAATGAAGCAACGTAAGTGAGAAAAGTGTCGCGAAAGTGTGTAAGTGTGGGACGAAAGTAGAGAGTAAGCACACAGGGTTCAAATAGCAATTATCACGTTAATTAATGCACAGTGGGAATTATCTAACCGACAGTATGACATAAATCATACCACCTATTGTGTCGAGTCTTGCACGTGGAGCGAAGCGTCGTTGTGGATCGTTGAGCACTGTAGAGGTTATAGTCTAGTTTTATCAAAAAGCTTTTTCCCCCTTTTTAAAACCAAGTTCACTATAACCAATGGCTCTGATACCAATCTGTCACACCCCTAAAATCCACAATGTGGAGTACCACTGCTTGGAGGCGTGACGTGACCAGGATCAAGCCACCAATCATATTGAACATCGTAATTAAGTAAATAAGACCAACCACAATACGATTGGTGACCAAAGCTAGTTAACCATGTTTAGTTTAAACAGCGGAAGCATAAAAGTAAATCCAAAAGCATAAGTCCATAGTTTATAAGTTAAAGTTCAAAACGCAAGTTTAATAAGTTCATAAGGATTTAAATAATAAGCACGGAACATAACAGTCCGTACACCAAAACGACTCCTTCCTCGTGCAAGCTCCAAGCGTTTAACGACCTGTAAGGCATGTAACAACGAGTCAACAACAAAGTTGAGTGAGTTCACGTTTGGTTGTTTAGTTTTAAGTTGTTTCTGAAAAACATGGTTTGACTTTCGTTGGCTTAATTTGCCGTGGGGGTTACCCCGTAGTTGAAAGTATGTTTAACCAGTTCCTTTTTCATTTCCCAATCCTTAACCATAATCAGTGGGGGCTTTCCCCGTGTGAACTACTAGACGGTATGATATCGACTACTACGCAAATAAGTTGTGCCCTATATCAGCGTCTATCATCACTGATAATCTGCCATAGTCCATTAGTACACGCCCGTCCGAACGGCACCGTGTGAGGTTTGTTAAACCTAATAGCGCTATTAACTAATGACCCGCTCGCCATTGGCCTCGGCGATTAAGTCGATATAATGAAGAGGGACTTATTGATAGAGTTTTGTCTAGCTAGTTTTTAAGTTTGTTGTCCTACACCAGGAGGACGAACGTACGTATTCTACACCAGGAGAATTCGTAGGATTAATTATGGCATCATACCTATGGAGGATGGCCGTACATATCCTACCCAAGGAGGATATGTAGATTTCCGTTTTAAATTCTTTAACCCATTCCCAACCACCGGGAATCCCATGCCTTAGAAAGTGTGTGAACTCACCTCGGTTTGCTCGGTTAGATTCTCAAATATAGCTAACACTCAAGGTCAGTCAATCACGTCCTAATATTATTACCAGTTAGTCATTTAGTGATTTTTAAATAGAGCACAAAGTTCCTACACGTATCCATCACGTAACATGCATCACTTTAACGGTTTATGCCCATATAAGTTTCTCATCCATTCCCCACTCATAAACAAACATACGATAATGCACATAACACATATAACATGTTATATCATTCATGGATAACCTACCCGACGTTTAGACATGCAAATTACAACTTATGTCATTTCAGCATGAATATTCAAAACTGGGCTGTTTTCGGACATTTTAATAAAATAGTTAACTTATTCCAAAAATTCCCGAATTTTTACGGAATATCTTAAATGTTCTAAATTTTATTGTGTAAAAATATCGGGTCCAGTTCATTACTAATATTTTATAAAAATTCATTTTCCAGACTGAACTCAGATTTATCTTTTTCTGATCGCAGTCCACGGAATAATTTATTAAAAATTTATCGAGAGTCCGATTTACGAAATTCCAGTGGGGTAATTACAAATACATCAGTTTTCATCTACTGTACAAATTTCATGAGCTGATTCATCATAGATTTCTAGTTATGACCAAAAATATAACACCTATTTTCAGCAGCAAAAATGCAGCTTGAGCTGCTGTTACAAAATGACCCTTTAAAAATAGTAAACGAAGTCCAAAAATTATGATTCTAGTGCCATTAGAACCGTATTTCATAATACATAAATCTAGAGTTCAGAAAACACATTTTTCGCTTTATTAAGGTTCGGTTACAGCCAACTTCAGTTGGCTGTAATCACCAAACAGCTTTCTGTTTTTCAGCTTTAACATTCTAAAGCGAGTTGTATTGGTTCCGTTAACATGCATAATGATCAACAACATTTCTACTAATCAATATTAACAAGTAATCAGCAAGAAATCAGTAACATCTCAAGATAACATCATACTAACATAAATACATCATGTTACATCTTCTTGTTTAAACACTTTTTAGGGTTCTTGTAGATTTAACATATTACATCTTTTAATCATGAAACAAGATGAACAAAGGTGACATAAGGAACTTACTACTAGCACAAGGCTAGGGTAGGATCTAGTGATGAAAGTGTAGAGAGAAGATGATGAAAAAGACTAGAAACAAGCTCCTTTGAAGGTCCTTCAACTGGCAACCTCCATGGATGAACCTTGAAGCTTTGAATGGAACTTGTTAGTGAAGAAGATGAAGATGTGAAAGTGATGGTGGTGGATTCGGTTATGGAGGGGGAAAACCGAATGAGAGAAAGAGATATGATATAGGGGGTGATCTTAAGGAAATGATGGCAAATCTTGGGAACTAGAACCCTATTATTCATCATTGCTATCTTGGATACTTACACAAGCCATGAACCACCAATCACAAGCCATAAGATCTACCTGGAAGATGAGCACGATGATGAGGTTGATATGGTGGGTCCATATGGACCGAAAATCGGTTGGGGGGGGGGGGGTCTTGATGTAAAATTTCAACTAAATGGTAATTGATAGTTAGAGTGCAAGTAACTTGATAGTATATGTTTGTGTGATGATTTTTGGGTGGGTGTTATGGTATGCAGGGATCATGTCTAGTCAAAAATAATAACACAATGTGTTTGACAATTATTTGGTGTCCCGGGTAATGTCCGGTTGTTCGGTCGAATACTGTTCCGTTAAATTGTTTAATTGTTCCGTAAGGCGTCTTATATATATATATTTTGTAACACAATTAATTCCTAACACTCAGGAAAGCATACCAGACTATTTAGTAATTTTTCTGTATACTACTAGTATGCTAACACGCACATGTACGTATAACACAGTAATCAGAGAGCAGTTAAATGATTCAGCACAGTCATCAAGCACTTTAATTATCACTAATAAATTGTACGGAATACATGTAAATTGAGGGTTGTCACAGTAGCGAGCCCAATCAGCGTCCAAGTAGCCAAGTAAAGTAGGAGTAGACTGTTTATAGAAATGTAGACCAAAGG
>JARYGA010055909.1:0-28085 GCA_030545235.1 Helianthus tuberosus
ATAATAAATATCATGTAACAATGCATGAGTTACGTTAACTCGTTCAAATACAAAATGTGTTTTGAAGGAAATATGCTAAACATGAGCCTCGGTCAATAACTCTTTTCTTCTTTACTATTTTCTGCCTTTTATATCTCTTTTAATATTTATTTATCTACACTAGTTTTCAATTTTCATTATATCTATTTCCCTTTATTGTACATGCAGTTATATTATATATTTAAAATGCGTACATTTTTACCATAATGGGATTTACACAACTTCAGGTATGCAATGAGCAGTGGCGGATCTAGAAACGAAACTAAGCCGTAACGTTTTATAAATAAGCCGTAACGAAATCGAAAAAACATCAAATTTTTCCAAAATTTACATTAATTTTTCCAAATTTTTCCGCGCCAAGCCGTAGCGGAGGTTGCCCCCGGTAAGCCTTATGTCCGCCACTGGCAATGAGTCATTGTGGATTGAATTCGAGCATGGAAAGTATGACCATATATGGGTATGCCATTAGCAGCATGGCCGATGCATTCGAACTAGCCATGGAACGCTATGCTTATAACTAAAGTTTTAAAAGTCGGAACATATGTAAGGGATTGGATGCAAAGGAAACGTCCTCCTCGGTGGTTGAAGAGGCAGTTGACCTTGGTGGTAATGTCCAACATTTGATGGCGGATGGTGGTGTTGGATTTGTTTGTGGCACGTGTGACGAGATAGATTATTTGTTATGACAGTATATGTGTATAGGATTGAAAGTTGAAAATAAAATATGTCATGACAATATATATGTATACATCTTTAATTAGTTGTCATTGGTCCGTGACATTTCGTTTGGGATGGATAAATAAATCATTAGGGCTACTTTTTATTTCTGTTGCTGTTTTTTAATCAATAATCAAAAAAAGAAGAAACAAAAAAACTTTCGCCATCCGTGGGACTCGAACCCACGACCACGTGGTTAAAAGCCACGCGCTCTACCAACTGAGCTAGAACGGCTATATGTTACAAAATACCAATATAAAATATATAATCTCTAATCATCTAAAATTTAAGTCCAAAACCAAAAGAAATAGTGCCCTTTGTTTAAGAATTTACCTAAATCCATGGCCCAGTTTTGGATATATTTTTTTTTTAACTTTTTTGGAACTACCCATGGCCCATTTGATGAGTCATAGTCATTTTATGTCATCGGGTCATTTTACGTCATCTGTTGGGAGTTGATAAAAAATAATATTTTTCGTAACGAACACAAGAATTTGTAAATTTAGTTCTAATACAAGTTAGGAAATATGGTCAGCACGTACGTTTGTACACATTCATCTGATCCCGAAGCAGCGCCTTTTGTCATAACCACGACTAACCTAAATCGTATATATATCCTAGTTACTTGGTTATAGTTTTTCTCACATAAATTGAACTAATGTTCCCACCAAAGTTTAGTCCTTTCTCAACATTGTTTTTCTCACTTAGGTTGTTTGTCATATAATAAACTTTTTCTATCTTGTATGACAAATTAAAACTTTACTGTTCTCTGTTTTTTGTTATGGCATATGATTTTGTCAAAACAAAAGTGTGAATCTGGATAATCTATTAGTAAACTACGTAACCATTGACTATTATTCCCTTAACCATTGATTCTTTTCACTTCTCTGTGCTCCATATCGGCTCGGTTTGTCACGCTATTGGTATGATATTGATACTTCGTATAGCAATCAGAAGTGATATGTCCCAAAGTATATCGGTACATATTTTTACATCTATAAAAAAAATAAAAACAAACTCAGATCGTCATGACACCATCACCGTACCGGCACTCACTATAGCCTAAAGTACCAAAAAAGTACTTTATTGTGAATACAACTCTATTTTCAAGGAATTATATGTCGTTACATCAAGAAAACCATAAAATCAAATACGACACCGGTGTTATTCGAACGGTACCGGTTCGGTTTATCCCGGTAAAGAATAAAATAAATCAGCTATACTTGACCATTTCAAATAGAACGTTTGTTGAATCGTACCTTAAAATAAGCACGTTGCAACTGTATGTTCTTAGTTTTATAATACGAACTAAATGTTGCATAGCTTTGATAACATGTACGTTTGTGCTTTGATTACTTGTATAATACTGCTTACTGCTCACAGATCGGTTTCGAAAAGATTACATTAAGACGTAGATAAAAACTGACACGTCGCCTTCGCATACTCGGAATTTTGTAAAACATTTTCATCATAAAAGTTATATGAGAAAAACTATCTATGCGAAAAAAATAGTTATAATAGGAGTAATAAAAAATTTGAAACACTTAAAAATTAATATAACAATGTTTATGTCCCGGTTCAATATAAGTAATGGATTGGGGATGGTGAGATGGTGAGGATCCATTTCCATTTTCGAAGACGAAAAGGATGGAATTGAAAAATGGTGATGTGACGCTGATGTGATTTAAAGATGATAAAAATACATTCTCTTCTCTCTATCCTGATAAATAACGCCAAATGGTTTCAAATCTAGTTGCATAGAGCGGGTACACAACCAGGGCCGGCTTCACTATATGATCTACCCAAGCTAGGGCTTGGGGGCCCCCTAAAAATAGTTCCCCTATATATATATTAGCAACTAGGCTATTGCTCGCGTTAAACGCGGTTTAAAAAATATTTATAGTTGTTGAAATTTAAGATCGTGTAAAAAACAAATACATTGGAAAAAAAAAAACTTAATTCAAATCCCTGTGAATTATAGCATGAGGTTTATGGTGATGAAGATAAGTCATATCTCCGCAAATCATAAAAAATGTTATCCGACGTTAAACTTCAAAAAATTAAGGCCAATTTTTCAATAAACTAGTGGTCTGGTTTAGTATATTCTTAGTTGTCAATAAGCCCCTGAAGGTTAAATTTTCGAATAAAAAATGTTATCCGTAATTTCTTTAGAGGGGCAGTGGGAAACGTCGCAGATATTCTGTTTTGGCTTGACCCTTGGCTGTTCGATAAGCCCCTGAAGGTTAAATTTTCGAATCTCTTTCGGTTAGAGGTGGTTAAAATTGCGGTGTTCGTGATCGTTTAGAGGGCGACGGTCTCTGGTTGTGGAGGCATGACCCAGTCTCCACCGATGAGCTCAGCGAGTTGGACCATCTCGGTCTCGCTTTCTAACAGGAGGATGATTGTCAAGAGCCTTATTGTGAGCAAGGGTGTCTTCAGTAACCGGTACGTCATGCGTTTGTGTAAATGGGTTCTGCTTAGGCGCAACGTTTTCGCTTGGCGAGCTGAGTTGAACAAAATACCCTCAGTGGAGACTCTTACGAAGAGGGGGATTCAGATCGCTGATAGTTCTTGTTCGTTTGTAGCTCCGGAGAGGATTCGGTGGAACATTTGTTCACGTCTTGTCTTGTCTTGTGCTTTTGCTTCTGTTCTTTGGCATAAGATCACTTTATGGTGTCGGGTGCCGCAGTTTGTTGTGTTTCGTTCAGAGATTTGTTAGCAATACGCAACTATTGTGGGAAAGGTCCTGCGGAGAAAGTGGCGCAACAAGGCGTCGTCATTGTCTCTTGTTGGTTCCTTTGGAAGGCTGGGAACGATCTCAGGTTTTCAGGCAAATGGGTTAAGGTTGAAGACATTTTCGGCGAAGTTCGATCGTTGATTCGTTGGGTTATATTGGTTTAAAAACAGGTCTAAGTTTAGTTTGATTAGTTGGTCGGACTGGTGTAAATTTGTTATCATGTAATTGTAGTTGTTGGTTGGTGTTCGTCCCGGTTTTCGGGTTTATCGTGTTTCTAATGAAGTATATGTTTAAAAAACATACACACCTACTATAATTTAAAATAGGGTTAATGGATTTAAACACCCCCAACTATGGCCATTTGGCCGATGGCACTCTCAACTTTCACTTTGGCTCATACCACTCCCAACTTAACACTTGGGTTGTCATGGCACCCCCTCGTTAAATATTCACTAACCAGGTTAGTAAATTTAGCCTATGTGGCAATTTTATCTGATGTGGCATGTTTGATGTGTCATTTAAATCTGATGTGGCCAATTATTTTTTTAAAGAAATCTATATAATAATTATTATATTTAATCATATATATATATATATATATATATATATATATGTATAATATGTGTATTTATATATATATGTATAATATGTGTATTTATATATGCAGAGTTGAATCTGCCACCAACAACTGCTCTCCATCTCCCTCTCCCTCTCCCTCTCTCCACCAACAACTGCCACCATCAACCATCACCGCCACCACTTCCTCACAACTGCCACCATCCATGTCCGCTCAAAACAGCCACACTATATGAATCTGTCTCTGGCTAGCGTTGACCCGGACCCAAAGCAAAACAAAATCGAACAAGGCTCCACCTCCACCACCGCCATACGTCGCTGCCGCTACTGCCTTCGTCGCCGTCGTCGTCCGACATCTTCGTTTAAATGTTCTGCAACAGGAGGGTGTCGGAAGGGGGGTATAGCCGGCTGGTTAGTCGGAGTAGAGAGGGAGAACGAGGTGTTGTGTGGGGGTTACATCGGAGGATGGTGGCTCACCGGCGCCGACGAAGGTGGAGTTTCTCTCTCTTCTCTTTCTGATTTGTTTCGAACTATCTCTCTCTCTGCTTCACTTTCTCTCTCTTTCCGATCTGCAACATGAAGGTGGAGTTGAAGGGTGGTTGGGGGTGTGTGGGTGTCGGGTTGACTGTGGCGGTGGTGAGAAAGGGAGAAGGAGATGGTGGCTGGGTTGATTTGTGGCGGTGGTGAGAAAGGGGGTGAAACCTGATGTTGGAGATGATGAAATCTGACGATGACACTGCAGCGTAAGGGCGGTATCGCGATGGAGGCACAGTGGTGCTGTGGTTGTTCCGACAACCCTGATGACGGCAAGCGCACGTCTCCAGTAAGTTGTTCTTGGCCTGAACACTATGTTTACACTTAAATCTTTTACATCTAAATTTCGTTTTGGTCTTTAGGGGTTCGGGGGAGGGCTGGTGGTGATGGACGTGGTTCGGGTGAGGCGATGATGTTGAATGTGGTGTTTGGTACAACGGTTACTGGGTTGATTGTGGCGATGGTGAGAAATGGGGTGAAACCTGATGTTGGAGATGATGAAATCTGATGTTGGTGGTGGTGAAATCTGTTTGCTGTTGGATTTAATCAAAAGAAAGAGACAAGTTTTTTTTGGTTTTAAAATCCTAATCGTGAAATTGTGACTTGTTCAACAACCATTGGCCACAAAATGGCCACGTCAGCAAAAATAGCCACGTTGGATAAAAACAGGCCATGTCACCATGCCACGTTGGACAAATTGGCCAAGTCAGCAAAAAGAACTAACCTGGTTAGTGAATATTTAACGAGGGGGTGCCATGACAACCCAAGTGTTAAGTTGGGAGTGGTCTGAGCCAAAGTGAAAGTTGAGAGTGCCATCGGCCAAATGGCCATAGTTGGGGGTGTTTAAATCCATTAACCCTTTAAAATATTAGGATCTGAACATGAATTTTAGTTCCTTGGAATGCTAGTCTGCTAGATACCTCAATAGTCAACCAGTTTTTCACCACGAAGTGCCATGTTGATATGAGGCGAAGGGGTGTAGCGTTGGCAAGTAGCTTGGAGAGCTGAGGTGGAGCCTTTCCCCGATTGGGAACACTGCCCCTCCCGACCGAAGATCGGGACCATCGGTGAATAACTCCCGTCCGCCCCGAGCACTTTTTTCCTAGATCTTTGATGGTGATTGGTTGAAAGAGAAGGGGAAGGGGTAGACCACCCCCTTTGATGAGGAAGATGATGAGGTGGAGATAAGGTGTTGAGGTGACGTCTATATGGCCATGGGGGAAGAAAGAACCACACCTCATGCTCTGAGAATCTACTTACCTTCGTTGTATCTTCAAAGACGATTTACCACGAAACCCCATGCAAACTTCATTATTCAACTGGTTTGGTCAGTTAGGTGCTGTTTGTTTTTTAAGAGGTAAAAGGTCTGCAGTCTGCGGACCACATCTGCAGGCATCTGCAGGAGAAGAGATGGACCAAAGGTCTGCAGTCTGCAAGAAGAAGAGTGTTTGTTTAATTCTATAAAAACCTCTTCTCTTCTCATTTATCACACAAACACAGACCACTCCTCTCTCTCTTTCTGCCTTCATCTACCACCACCACCACCACAACCATCCGCCACCACCTCATCTACCACCGTCCACCTGCCACCACCACAACCAACAACCACTGTCAAGTACCACCGCCCCCTGTCTCCTGCCGCGAAGCCAAGCACCATCGCCATCAAAACCCACTACCGCCGTCGTCTAGAAGCCACCGCCATCAAACCCACCACCGCCGTCATCTAGAAGCCAAGCACCACCGCCGTCGTCTAGAAGCCAAGCCACCGCCATCAAAACCCACCACCGCCATCGTCTAGAAGCCACCACCATCAAAACCCCTCTCTCTCTCTCTAACCGATCTCTCTCTTCTTTCTCTCTCTCTCTCTATCTCTCTCTCTACGGTCTCTCTCTCTACGGTCTTTGCCTCCCTCTCTCTCCACCGATGATGATGGTGGTGGACGATGTAGCTCCGATGATGATGGTGGTGGTGATGTGGTGGATCTGGGTGGTGGAGGTTGAAGAGGAGAGGAGAGAAGAGGTTTGAATAGGTTAGAAGACATGGGTTGATGTCTGTATCAAGAAGAGGTCTCGCAGACCTTTTTTAATGAGATGTCTGCGAGAAAACAAACAAGCTGCATGACCCAAAGGTCTGCGCGCGTCTGCGCGACGCAAACATAAGTGCTCAGAATAGCTTTTGCCCAAAAAACAAACACCACCTTAATGAATCCGTTTATAATAAATTGATTAAAAAAAGTGTTACCTTTAATTTTTTACTTTTCACATTAGGAAAATATACATTAGTTTCTTAAAACCAATATATTTGAGATTTTATATTTCATTTTTTATTTTCATTTGAAACCCAATTATATTTCCCCTTGTAACCACAAAGCCAAAGGCAGCCATGAAGCAAAAGTTTATTAGGTACACACTTTATCTACGTGCACACACATCTTTATTTATTTTAGAGTTAACTGTATTTTGGTCCCTTGGTCCCTCAGGTTTGGTAACTTTTGCTATTTTAGTCCAAAACTCAAACAATTTAAACCTGGGTCCCTGTGTTTCACTTTTATTGCCATTTTGGTCCAAAAATCAAATCACCTATTATTTGCTAATAAAATCTGGTTATTTTGTCTTTTTCTTCAGGGGCAAAATGGTCCATCAGAATTTATTATAACATTTTTTTATATTATATCCATGTACCCTCGTAAATGGTCATATGTAAGTTCTATCTTCCCCAAATTATCTTCTCCCCACACCAAACCCTAATCCCTAATTCATCTTCTCCCCTTGCAATCGTCTGAACGACAATGGTGGTTTGCACATGTGGAGAAAACCCGTGTGCATTATCAAATGTTGCTGCAAAATAGTTCAGATCAAAAGCAGCCAAATGGTTATTTTATAGTTTCAAATTTGATTATTCATACGGTGAAAGTATAGTGAATCAAATCCTTTCAAATAGAAAATGTAAGATACTGATAAACACCTATACCTATTGATTTAATTAATTTCGGTCAGCACTAGGTACAACTGCTTATACGATTTTCCTCCACTCAAAAGAAAATGCCCCTATCTATATCTCTAATAAAGCAAACCATTGGGGGACACATGTCACCCTATGGTTGATGCCAAATAAGCAGCCACATAGGCATACATGTGGCATATCTTTCCGTGTGGGATTGAACTTGGCTTCTATGATACACTTTGTCTCAACTCTCTCTCTCATTCTCACAAAATTCTCCAAACGATTGCTGCGAAACCCTAAATCGCGATTTGTATACTCATCAACCCTAATCGGCGATTCCTCTAAGCATCAACCCTAATCGGCGATTTAGTGAAGAGGTATAATCAATCTTCATTAGACAATAGTCATCATCGACGGTACTGATTCCGATATCTCCATTTTTATGGTTGATTTAGTGAATCATCTACTTTTTTCTTATATCTTGATGACCGAATATTCTTCTTTTACATACGATTTCGTTTTCTTTTATCCGATGTTTCAGATTCAATGGTTTTGTTTGATTCTTTGTTTGTTAGATTATGGTAGGCGATTGATGTTATTGTGGTGTACAATTTCTTTTTTAGGGTCTGTAATAGCCGATTTTGATGTTGGACGGATATATGTTTTGTGTATTAGGGTTTTAATTACTTTGTTCATGTACTGTGATTTATTGATTGTTATTAGCACTTTTGGGTTTCTTGTGTATGTATACGGGTTTTTTACATGATTTCAATATGTAATAAGTTAACCCTTTTTTTTTGTTAGGGTTTGAAATCTGATTTGGTGTTGTTTTGTTAGATGGTTTTGATTTTCTCCTACAGTTGGATGTAATAATTGAGTGTCGTTTGTTACTCATCATTTTTAATAGCGTATTTGATGTTCTTTTGTTTCAAACATGGTTGGTTACTGTGTTCATCTTCTATTATTTGTTGATTATCATCAGTCGATTTGATTTTTTTTATGATCTATGTTGCTTTTTTACATGATTTCAATATGTAATGAGTGAATACTTTTTTGATAGGGTTTGATATCCGATTTGATGTTGTTTTGTTAAATGGTTTAGATTTTCACCTATATTTGGTTGTAATAATTGACTGTCGTCTGCTACTCATCAATTTTAATAGCGGATTTGAGGTTGTTTTGTTTCAAACTAGATTGGTTAGTGCTTTTTGATGTGTATTTGATAATTGTTGAGCTAAATGTTTAGCTTTTTTTATTGAATTTTGATATACAATTTGGAGTTGTAAAAGACATTAAGTTTAAAGTCGAGATGGTGTACGGATTCGCTGCCCGTGGGTGGACGACAAAAAATCGTTGGTGAGTATTGATATTATAAGCATTTAAAAAAATTGTTTTTTTAATACAAGACTTTGTGAGTACTGATATTATAATTGCCATTAACGATACCTACCTTTTCCGTTACAGAAACTTCCTGCTGGTTATGGTGACTGGATTGAGACGTTTGCATATCCAGAGAAGAATGCAGTTATCCGGACCCTCGATGGGAGGATCTTCGAAGTCAAAGTTATGAACCTTACAGGAGACTACTTTCTTTACAACGGATGGTTGGATGTGGTCACGTCATTGAAGTTACCAGATGATTCATGGGTTGTTTTCCAGTATGAAGAAGCTTTATCTTCATTCCGGCTGTTCTACTTTTATCAAGACATATCTCTCGCGCCGTCTGACTATTTCTACTACAAACATGGAAATGTAAAAGACCGAGACAACTGCATGGTACTTGAACATATACGGTTTTAAATTATGTCTATCGTTGCATTCATACATTGTTTTGTATACCATCTATACCATCGATCATGATATATGGTTTTCTATTACTTTTAGTATGTGAACAGGTTGTTTGTTCATCACAAGATGCTTAATACGTGTCCTGCATATCCTGTTGTGGTGCGGTCGGCTGGAAATCGTAAATGGTTTATTCGGATGGATGTGACTGACCATGAGCTTTACATTACTACAGGTTGGAGTCGAATTAAGAAGGAGATGTCTATAACGGATGATCATTTGGTGGTTTTTGAAATGGTTGATTTGAGGACTTTTGAGATGAGTGTTTTCAGCTATAAGCCTGCCCTTCTAACTTTCCCACCTGAACTCTGTGTTACTAAAAAAGAACCAATAGATGAGTTCATTGAAGTGTTTGATGATGAAGTGCCTAATCCGATTGCTGCACTTGGTATTGAACAGAGTGATGATGACGAAGTACCGGTTACTTTTGTTGTTGACAATCATTATGTAAGTTTCTATTATTTACATCTTCATACTATTAATGTATGTTTTGGGATTCCACTTGAACTACTAATTATAGGAATACCGTTGTTTAACAAATTTAATTATTAACATATATATTCTAATTTGTAGCGTCTGAAGAAGAAGTGGGCACAAACTCATGGCTTGGATCGAAAGATGGATTTGACCATCAAGGACAGCGCTGGTCGAACTTGGGACGTGGCTATTGGTGTGGAGTTCTCGCAAGGCTGTCCGCGCTACAATGTCACCGGTATGAGAGAGTTTGTTAGAGACAAACAGTTGGTATATGGTTCTTCGTTTCAGATGATATTTGTTAAAAGTAAAGGTATGTTGCTTTATAAGTGAGCTGGTGAAGGTACATGGTATGTTTTGGTAGTATTTTTTGCACAAACTAGTTGTGGTTAGAATACATTTAGTGGTATGTTTTTGGTGTGGTCATTACGCTGAACGTTATGTCATGATAGATGTTGCTGATACTTTTTTGGGCCGTTTATATGTGTGGTTGAAGCACGTAGTTTTATAATGCTTATGGCCAGACGTTGATTCTGTTTTTTGCTACCTGTTTGTGTTTATATGAACCTATCTACAAGTTTGTAAACTATATATTTAACAATATCATGTTAATATTCTCTGTTTTAGTGAAATGATTAGTGCTTGAAATTGTATGTTTGTTAGATTACGAATGAAGTAAAGTATTGAACATATTGAACACCATTTTTGTAATTTGCTTGATTAGTGCCAACTGTATGATTAAAATAAATGGTTACCATTGCTTATTAATCTAAACCAAAAAAGTCAATGCTTTAAATATTATTAACAAACAAATTTATCTGATCTAATGTATTTTTTTTTAAATCTTCAAAATTACCGGGTTTGAGTAAAATAATACCATCCATTTTTAAGTGCTACTTTTTTGAAATATAGAAACTTAAAACGGATAACCATTTTATTTAAGTACATAAACTTTAAAATACTTTCCATTTAAATCCATTTAAAATTTTCGTAACCTTCATTGAATGGTTAAATATCTACATTTGAAAATTTTAGTTTAAATTTAAATTTAAAATTGATATTTACAATATTTAGTTGAAATGAATTAGTTAAAATACTTAAAAGAAAATGGTGATAATTGATTGATTTAAATCTATATTAAATATGGTACTTTTTTATAAATAAAAAATTTTGGTTATTGAAATAAAAATGTTTGAAATTTAAAGTTTGATTTTATTAAACTTGTGTTTGAAATTTGCACCAAACTTTTTTATTACTATTTATAAGTAAGGTCAATCAGTTATGCAGTAATTTATTATGTAAGCTACATAAATTCTAAAAAAATCAAAAAAAAAATCTAAAAAATACAAAAAAAATCATAAAAAATCTAAAAAATATCAAAAAAATTCTAAAAAAATCATAAAAAAATCATAAAAAACCGTTTCGACACGTACCGTTTCGACGCGAACTGTTTCGACGCGTACCGTTTCGACCCGGACCGTTTCGACCCGTACCGTTTCCACCCGGACCGTTTCGAACCGTACCGTTTCGACCCGGACCGTTTCGACCCGTACCGTTTTCGACCCGTACCGTTTCGACGCGAACCGTTTCGACGCGTACCGTTTCGACCCGTACCGTTTTCGACCCGTACCGTTTCAACGGTACGCGTCGAAACGGTCCGGGTCGAAACGGTACGGTTCGAAACGGTCCGGGTCGAAACGGTACGGTTCGAAACGGTCCGGGTCGAAACGGTACGGTTCGAAACGGTCCGGGTGGAAACGGTACGGGTCGAAACGGTCCGGGTCGAAACGGTACGCGTCGAAACAGTTCGCGTCGAAACGGTTTTTTATGATTTTTTTAGAATTTTTTTGATATTTTTTAGAATTTTTATGATTTTTTATGATTTTTTTTTATTTTTTTAGATTTTTTTTGATTTTTTTTGAATTTTTATGATTTTTTTGAATTTTTTTGAATTTTTAGATTTTTTTTTTATTTTTATGATTTTTTTTATAACTACAGGGACTGTTTGTGTAATAAATAAAACTTAAAAGTAGTAAATTATAACTACAGGGACTGTTTGTGTAATAAATAAAACTTAAAAACTAACTTGGTTAGTGATATGTTAGTTTGGGAGTGTTTTGGGAAAATAGGATGAAAGTTGAGAGTGCTGCTGGCCAAACTGAAAGTTCGGAGTGTTATTGGCCAACAGGTGAAAGTTCGGATTATTTAAATCCAATTTCCCTTTATAAAATAATATGAACTACTTATTGATGTTATTAACTTTTTTTGCTTATATTATTGTAAACAAGTTTGTTGAGAAGATATGTAAAACATCCTCTAATGGTCAGAAATCAATTGGTTCATCTGGAAGCATAAGTGTTGCGGATGACTTTTTAGTCAAGCATCCGTTTTCCAATTTCCGTGATATTACGCTCTTGGAAAAGGTGTGTGTCTACTTTTTAATATTCTAAATAAATACATTAAACAAAATTGTTTCACAAATTTATATTTATAATCTCTACTTTCTTACATTTAATTTCAGCCTTGTGAGGTCATAGTTCTTGGTACGATCATGGGTGTGGATGATAAAGATGATTGGTACTACCTTGGTTGTGAAGAGTGCAATCGGAAGGTGGAGACAACTTTGGTCATTGAGGAGGCTGAAGACGGTGCTGAGGAACCGAAGTTTAAACAGGTTTTAGTTTGCTCATATCCTGAATGTCCTAAAGAGGTTGTGAGTGCGGCACCAATGTAAGTTACTTATATTTTTTGTTATTTTATAATCGTTATGCTTATGTTATTCTACTTTACATATGTAAATTTTATTTATTTTTTGAAATACTTTTTGTGCATTTAGTTTTAGGATTCCGATCAGAGTATAAGATTCTGCAGCTATTGCCTCTTTGACTTTGTTTGACCGTGAAGCCAGAAAAATGTTGGGAATGACTGCAATTCAATTGCTTGAGAAGTCAAAAGTGGATCAGGTAACGTATTTCACATCAGTCTATTTTTAAATTGTTATATAAGGTACATATTAGTAATGTGTAAATCTGATTATTATGTTCTTTTCAATAAATTTTAATTCACGTATATTCGGAATCTTTGGAAGAGAAAACCATTCTCTATCAGTTTAAAGCTTTTAATGATAAAAAGTATGCTTTCAAGATTCAAGTTGGTCAATTCAATATTGACAACCATACTGATGGTTATGCTGTTCATAAGTTGGTGAATAATCCAGCAATAATTAATTCCTTGGATAGCCTAATTCTAGCTGATCAGGTTAAGACATACAAACCTTTTAATTAAAGATATGTTAGGAAATTTAGTAATTTTGTTGTGCCTAGCCTTATTATTTTATGAATTGCAGGGTATGGACGAGGCGGCTGCTGATGTTTCACTTAGTGATTTATCAACTCAAACCCTTTTGCTCTAAAGGTATGAATTTTAACTTAATGTTACAAAATACCAAATGCTCTAAACATTTTTTATAGTTTCTAATTTTCAATGTATCATACAGGATGCTGTGGATTCTATTGGTGATAGCTTCACACCCGATTGCACATCTAAAGATTGTTCAAAGACTTTGTCTGCGGAATTGAAGCGTAACCTTGCAGGTGTGTATGAAGATGAAGAAAGCACCTCTCTATCATCAACAAAGGTTAAAAAGGCTGGTGTCTCAGATGTCCAAATTGATGAGGAAACCATTTTGCTGGTTCCAAAGATTGAGAAGTAGTTCATGGTCGAATTTTGCTGGTTTGGTTTGGTTTGCATGTTTGATTGGTTTGGATTGATTTGTTATGATTGGTTGGTTGGTTTTTTTTTAAACATATTGTTTGTTGGTTTTAAATGTTTTTTTTTAATAAACAATTGTTTGTATTTGGAATATTTCCTATGAGCTATACTCCTTTAACCTTTATCTTTTGGTTACTTTATCTTTGTTTTATTGTGTTGCATGTATAAAATGTTTTCTAAAACATTTGTTTATGTTTTTTGAATTAGAAATTTTTAAACTTTTATTATAAAGGCAGAAAGGTTTTGCATGTATACAGTTAGTCTTTTTACAAACTATAAATTTTAAAACTATTATTAATTTTTTTAATATTTAAATTGCAAATAAAGATTTCAATAACCTAATTTAATTATTTTAATTTCTGTAATATTTATATAATTATTAGAAGTATATTTTTTTGGAATCCCCAATAATTTAAAACTTATATTTTTTTTTTGAAAAACCGCCATTTTTTTAAAAATTTAGCAAACACTTAAATTGGTATGATTTTGTTTCCTTTTTTTAAGTTTTATAACCGACAATCTATATTTTTTAAAAAACAAATCGGTGAGATTTTTATATAATTACCTCCAAGTAATTTTAAATTAAATTGTTTCCTTTTTTAAATTTATAACCAGATTTTTTTTTAAATTATAAACTTTCTTTTTTTATAATAAACTCAAATACTATAAGAACCTCTCTTCTTATTGCATAATAGTCACTCAATGTTTTAAACTAAAGGTTCTACAAGTCTAAATCAAAACACCCTCTCTCGACATTCATGCATTTTTGAAGTTTCACGTTTGGTCATTTCTCATACACGTAAGTGTTATCTTTCTGTATTATACTTATACATTTAAGTTATTGTAATACATATTTTAATGCATTTGTATGTTATATATAATACAACTAGTGCTAATACCCGCGAATTTCGCGGGTAGACAAAATAATATGTTTTCATGGTATTGACAAAGAACATTATACGTTTATGATGATTATAACGAAATTCTCCGAAAGAAATTATTATGGAACTCTCAGGTTCATAGAGTAAATAAAATAAACAACGTACTATTATTGACATAAATAAAACGAAAAGATAAATAAATAGTTAATTACGTTTCTGTAGTTCGAGATATCAATAGGTAGCCTATTACTCTAATACTTCTGCTTTTTGGAGCTTTGTAACTAATAACATCGCATTCGTTGTTGACCAATTGAAAAAACAATAACCATCTAACCAAATTTGTTTGACTTGAATCATATCATACCATCCAAAAACTTTAAAATACTACTTAGTATAAAAACTCAAAGTTTATGTGTAAACTTGTTAATCACAATCTATGATTGAAGATGATGTTATTAGATATCGTGCGTCACATGTTTGGTTTGTGGATTTATTGTTTACATAGTTTGATATTAAACAACAAAAGGTCCAAATATGTTAAATCTTCGTACAAAAGTTTAGTGCTTTACTTGTGGCGTCGTCACGCCTTCAAAATTATAAAAAAAAGATGATAAAACAAATTTATTACTTTTCATCCGATCATTGATATATTTCACCAAGGCCTGCACCCACACCCTCAATGGCGTCCGCCTACGTGGCAATCGACCACCAAACAACCCCAAAACCGAGTACTTGTTAACCACCAATTTTGTCTGCCTATTTACAACCAACAATCTGCATCTGAAAAAAACATGCATCAAAAAATATTAAATCTTGTTAAATGACAGTGGGTTAGGAAGATAACATGTCTGCATATGTAGCATATGAGCAAATAAATGGCATTGCTTTTTAAATAAATAAAATAAATGGCATTGCAAGTTAAGTTGTTCATATTAAGTGATGAAAGCATTTTCTAATATGTTGTTTTGTGATATAGCTCTTAAGTCCCTAGTCAGTCGTCCCTCTTTTACGTTTACAAAAATACCAGACTTTATGCTTAATTTGGAAACTAAACTAAAGTAGTTCACGCTTCTTTACAGGTTCCTGTTAATTTTAATAAAACTGCATACGATATCATAAACTTTTACTCCATAAAAACTTAACATTTTAGGTTTCTTTAATGTTGAATTAAGAGCTGCAAATTAGTGAGTAGAAGAAATATTTCAATAACAACCAATAAGTTACTAAGTTACCTTCCAACTTACATGTTTTTTACCTTTATATGTGTGACTTTGGCAGCAATCTTTGCACCTAAAATCAGCCCGGAAAGCCTAGCAAAACTGCCAGGAAAATCACCAAAACAACATGATTCAAACGACCTGACCCGTACCCATTATACAAAAGTCTAATGTTCTCCAACTCCGATTATAAGACAAAAATAGAAAAAAAAATGCATGCAACTCACAATGCTCTTTGCAAGAGCCTTTGGAAGCACTTCCAACCGGTGAGGAGCCAAAATTATTCAAGAGCAGCCGATTTGAAAACAATAACGTTGCATTATTTTGTATAGTTATATAAGATATGTTAAGGAATTAAACATTAACAAATTACAAACCACTTTCTTAATCACTAAGTTGATACAAATATTTTCAAAACTGTTCACCTGAAGGAAGAAGATGGTCACCCCTGGCTTGATACCATGTGTAAGATATATGATAGTCGGGTGCTTGATTGAAATAACATACCGGTACATGCACCCATCCAAGCTACAATCTACATCCTCTAACTATACATTTTAAATCACTTCAAAAAAAATGATTCAGCATATAATATCTTGAACTCAACAATAAATAGGTACACTTTCAACCGGTCACAATTATTGGCAATTCTTCCTTTATATTTCTAAAATTTGAACTCGCATGCCTAAATTTGTCAAAAATTTGAACTTTCACCCTGGTTAATTAATAAGAAAGTATCATATTCCAAAGTGAAGTATCAAAAAATATACATGTTTAATTAGGGATGAGCAAAGGGTACCGGTTCGGAACTGGTACTGCTACCGAATTTCCCGTACCGAAACGTACGTTTCGGCATGGTACCGAACCGTACCGTGTATTTTCGATACCGGTACCCATTTTTAGGGATTTTGGAACCGGTATTTTCGTTACTGGTACCGGTTCGGTACTGGTTAGTACCGAGCTCATCCCTATGTTTAATAATAGCTAGCTTTCTTCACAAAAATCACCCAGTTTCACATATCAATCCACGTGACTTTTTTTAATGTAGACTTAGATTTATGAACTATGTGAAAACAAAATAAACCCCAGGACATTATTATTCTTTTATAGGTTTCTAGTTATAAAGTATAGTTTAACAAATTCACATTTTTAGAGTGTGTGATTGTACGCGCGGGTGCGTGCAGGGAGGGGGGTATTGACTAAAAAAGAAACTTGTTTGTTTCTGAATACATTTATGCTCATGATCATCCATTTTACTGCCAAACAAACAAATAAATAACCAAATTACCTTGACTCGTGCAAGGATGAAAGCGAGGTAATTAATGAAACTGGGGAACTGAGAGTGGTGCTAATTACACAGATCTGTCATGAAAATCATACAAATGCACACTTTAGAAACTCAATTGTAATGATTTTGACTATAAACACTTCTACCTTGAATGAAGCTTCTGAAAAATGGAATAAAGGTCGTGGTTGTTGTTATAAGACAGAAAGTGGCATATTTTCAGGTCCAAGGAATGATTGAGAATTAAGATCCACCTGTCAAGAATTCTTTTTGAGTTACGCAAAGCTTAACAAATATAAAAAAGTAAACATGCATTCATAATAACACATAATTAAGGGGGTGTTTATGGCAAAATTGCTTAAACTTTCACAATAAATAAAGAATGAGAAAACCATGAGTGGACTTTTTTAAAAAGTTAGTACATTCGTAAAAATCAGTTCTTTAACTGTAAAAACGCACATTTCAACTTAAGAAACACACAATTAAGGGTGGTGTTTGGGAGTAATTATTAGAACTCCTTAAACTTTCTGAAATAATCAAGAATCAGGAACCAATTTCCAGTCCGTAACAAAAGTCAATGAAGAAATGATAATCATACATATGTCACATTATCAATAACAATAAGAATCTCATATGCAACTTTATGAGGTTTAAACACAAATTAAGCCTACCCACTTTAGCCCCTTTTTCCACAATACAAATAGATTGACACAAAAACAAACGTATTTGTTAAATGAGTAAAATCCCCTAAATTTATTTCACCTTTTACCTTAATAAAACGTAGAGGATGGAGTGGTCTCAAGATACAATTCCTTTCTCAAGTGCAAGTCCTTGAATTTAGTATCGCCTACAAACATTCGCACAATCTCTTATTTTATTCCAAATAATAGCAACACCCGTCCAATTAATATACTTAACTACATAAATATAACTTGTAGTCAGTAAAAATTTAGGGCAAAGTTGTGGTGTACCTTTGGTGAGATCAAACAGTGACGGCCATGAGAAAACATCACGTTTGTCTGCAGAACACATCAAGAGTGGCGATGGTTGAAAGGGTTCAACATCAAAATCAAAATCTGAGTAATAGATAAATAACAGATTCGTACCTTGGTGTCGACAACATTTAACTATCAGAAAAGAAAAGCCATCGAAGATCAAGAAACCCTAGGTCAGAACGAATGAAGATTAATTAAATCAACAACTAAAAGGAAGATCGAATGTTAAAGAATGATAAAATCATCATGGTTAATCGAAATAATTGTTGATTTGATCTGAAGATCTTTGAGGAGCCGAACCTTGATGTTGAAGATAGTTGAGGAGCCGATTTAGAGATGGAGAACAGAGACTTGTGATGGAAGAATGAAACCCTAGGAGGCGGAAATGTATGAATGAAGATTAGAGAAGTCGGGTTATAAGTTTTAAATACATAATACATAAATGACCCGAAATTGAAAAACGGGTCCGCGTGAAATAGAGTGTATGGGTATGAGATTGCCACGTGTCATAGTGTAGGCTCAAAAATGCCATGTGGCATAGGGACCCTAGATAAATGCCATGTGGCCCCTAGGTATGTCTTTTATTAGGTAGGATAGATATTAGGATATACCTAAACTTGCAAAGCCTCAAACTTTACCTTCATTTCCACTTCCTACTGGTGTTCACCCTTCTAATAGTATGTATTTTATTCTAATTTCTGTTTACAAATATAATAAAAAATGATATAATATGTAACGATGTTACGTAATGTTATTTTTACTTAAATTGTTGCAGGTGGTGTTGGTAGAAGTCCTTTGTCTAACATTACGAATGGTAATGTTTGCAATTTTTTAGACATGAACTGAATTTTGTTTTTCTAAATAGTTAAATTTTTTTATATGCATTTTATTCTTCAGTGGATCCTAATCAAGTTGAGCATCAAGAATTAGCTGAACGCAAAAAATTAAGGAAACTATATTTGGATAATAAAAGACGAAATGCAAATAATAAATCTTCCATTTCACGAACCGTCATTCGTTCATCCAACGTTTCACTATCCGATACAAATGATTGCCGTGTTGTAACACCAATTCGTTCATCCTTTTATATCAATACCTTGGATGGACGTATTTTGCCAACCACACCTTTAACAAATCCCTACGAGGCGTATACGTCAGGTTGGTGTTATTTACTTACATATATAAATTTTGGTTACTAAGATTATGTGTTTCTTTTTTTTAAACAAAAATTATGTAATACATAAAAATATTTGATTCGGTAATTTGGACTTTATTTGTTGCAGTTGAAGCTGGAAGAAGTCCATTGGCTAATATTACAAATGATGAATTGTTTATTTTTTTACACATGAATACAATTTTTCATTTATAATTTGTTTAACATTACAAATGGTAAATTATTTGGTTTTTTAAACTGGAATTCAATTTTTAATGTATAATTTGATAATTTATGGATATCCATATTTTTTTCAGTTGCTTCTAATGATGCTGAGCATCAAAAATCAGCTGAACGAAGAAAATTAAGAAAGTACATTTGGATAATAGAGACATAATGTGAGTAACAAATCTTCCACTTCACAAAACGTAATTCGGTCATCCAACGTTTCAGTATCCGATACAAATGATTGCCGTGTCGTAACACCAATTCGTTCATCCTGTTATATCAATACCATTGATCGACGTATCTTGCCAAACACACCTTTAACAAATCCGTACGAGGCGTATACATCCGGTTCGTGTTATTTACTTACATATTTAAATTTTGCTTATTATGATTATGAGTTTGTTTTTTTTAAATAAAAAAATATGTAATACATAAACATGTTTCATACGTTTACTTGGATTTTTTTTGTTGTAGTTGAAACTCGAAGAAGTCCATTGGCTAATATTACAAATGGTAAATTCTATAATTTTTTACACATGAAGACAATTTTTCATTTATAATTTGTGTAACATTACAAATGGTAAATTGTTTGGTTTTTTAGAAAAGAATACAATTTTTAATGTAAAATTTGATATTTTATGGATATCCATATTTTTTTTCAGTTGTTTCTAATAATCTTGAGCATCAACAATCAGCTGAATGAAGAAAATATAGGAAATTAGTTTGGAAAATAAGAGACATAATGTGAGTAACAAATCTTCCACTTCAAAAAACGTTACTCGGTCATCCAATGTTTCAGGATCCAATACAAATGAATGCCGGATCGTAACACCAATGCGTTCATCGTCTTATATCCATACCATCGATCCACGTTGTTGCCCAACCACACCTTTAACAAGTCCGTCTGAAGCATCTAATTCAGGTTGGTGGTATTTATTTACGTATTTCACATTTGTTTATTTTGAATCTGACATTTTATTATTTTTCGTTGCTATCAACATATAGGTGTCAAGAGGATACAAAGAGTTAAACAAAGGTTGTCTACTAAAGGTCGTTGCGTATATCCTGTTCCAATGGTTGATTTATCTTCCGACGATCATATTATTCCTCAACAATTAGCTGAAGATCCATATAAAGGAGTTTCTAATAGTAAGTACCTTACACACTCACTACTTTAAATTCCATTTGAAGAACGTCATTATATTAATTTCATAACAAATAGCACAAAATGATATATTTTTAATTTTGTATTATTTGGATCATGGTGATCAAGTAGTTGTATGTGACGTATGTAATGCTAAGTTGTGGAAAGTTGAAGGCGGAAAAGGAAGGGTTTACTCAGGAAGAATAACTTACATGCTTTGTTGTGGTTATGGAAAAGTACATCTTCCTAATTTTAAAGAGACGTGTCAGGAATATCAAAATCTTTTCAAGAATTTAGACGACAAGAGCAAGCATTTCTTACTAAATATTCATCGTTTTAATTATATGTTTTCGTTCACTTCAATGGGTGGTAAAGTTGATTCGAAAATCAATAGAGGCAATGCTCCATATGTATACCGAATTAGTGGCGAGAATTATCATACACTGGGAAGTCTTCTTCCTAAAAAAGGTGGTGAACCAAAGTTTGCGCAACTTAACATATACGACACAGATAATGAAGTCTGTAATCGCAAAACCGTATTTAGGTATCCCTGAAAACCATTTCGTTATTTATTTTTTGATTTATTTTTGGTTTTATGTTATATAAACACTTACTGATACTTTCGCTTTTTTCTTACAATTGCATTACAGTAACTCAAAGAAACCAGCTTCCACAACTTTCGATTCGCTTGACACTGAACTAATAGAGTACCTTAAGCTGATTTTAGATTCAAATAATCAGCTGGTGAAAACCTATAGGCGTTGTAACACCCTAGTCTCTATTTAACGGTTTTACATGTAAATACCAACGATTAGATGTGTAGTTAAGACTACACATACTATAAATATACGGGTTTATTAAAACTTTTACGAATCATAAGTTATTCTACATATCGTGATCGAGTTCGTTGTTTAACATTTACAACGTGGCAAAGTGCGGAAGCGTGAATATATATATTGTGTTCGGTTCTTCGCTGAGCTTGATCGTCTTCCGGCATCCTAAATGTACCTACATTTCATAAAAACATGAAATGCTTTAGTCATACGGGGTTTAAATCATGTCCGAACGATGTCCGGGGAAAACAATTGATTTTTCAAATGAAAAACAAAATATATAAAAATTCTCCACCGTAAATTACGGTGGGACCGTAATTTACGGTGGCCCCTGGGTTCATGCTTTTCTACCGTAAATCAGTGGGCCACCACCGTAAATTATTCATCTCCACCGTAAATTACGGTGGGACCGTAAATTACGGTGGACCCTGGGTTCAGCCTTTCCATTTTGCCGTAATTTGACACGAAATCTTTCGTATCTTTCAAACCGCTTATCCGTTTGACCTACCGTTTCTTCCTACATGTTTGTAATTTGATTCTCCATCATATGGAGTTAAAATCCGACATCCGGCTTGATAAAATTCAAGACTTCTAAGTCTTCGGCTTATTACCCTTTATACCAAACTTTGACCCGGTTATGCATTTTATCAAACAAACGTATTTATTTGATTCCTATATTTCATACACTTCATCAAATAATTGTGATATACCATATTAGGTTCTAATCATAGGTTTATTACACAAATTAAACCCGTTGTCACTAGTATGCTTATTTTGACCCGTTAAGGATATTTTAAGCACTTTTAAGCTCAATTTCGCTTTCATTCTAATCTAGCGTTGTAACCTATATCTCTTATATAGTACTCTTCCATCACAACCTAAATGTGTGTTGGATTTAAAGTAGATATCTAAGTGTTCCGAATTTATACTTCTTGAAATATCATTTTACGGCAAAGACTCATATGGAGTCTTTTGGCCCAAGAATTACATCTTTCACTACCCGTACTCGTTCTAAACTTTTGTTTAATCATAAGACTCCTTTCCAAACAACCTCTAAGAGTTGTTTGTTCAATTTAGCCTACAAGGGCGTTTTGGTCGATTTTGGTCCTTCTTTTACAATGAAGGGCTATCACCAATTATTCGACCAAATTAGCACTTTTACATACATCATAAATAAGCGTACCTGGCTCGGATCAACAAATAGACCCGATTTTAATACTTTGCTTTATATTCGCTAATTAAGAACGATGCGAATATCCATTGGATATCTATTCCTGTAAGCATATGACTTGACAAAAGAATCATTAGTCTATATAGTCAAAAGGTGTTGTCTACACCTTTTGACCCGTTTGGCCGAAATGGCCATTTAACTTTGCGAAATGATATTTATTATCATCTCCTCTACATGACTCTTCCCGTTTAACACCGTACGGAAATTTTAAATATAAACCGTGTATTTCTTTCGACATAATATGACCAATTACCATTGTCAAATTGTCAAAATTACCATTTTGCCCTTAATGGTTATTATGTTTTAACTTATATGATAACCATTAAAAGTACATGCTTCATTCGTCATAATATGATCGAATTACCGGTTTAACTCATTTTTAGCCATCACCATGTTTTCTTGTCATATTTAATTATCTTGTTCCGTACGACCACACGTCGGAACATCATATCTCAATTAGGTATTTTTCTTTTTCGTAACTAATAAGACGAAAGAATATTATAAATATATGACTAGTGTAAGATATACTTACCTTGCACACTACGCCAAAATAGGGATATAGCCACACCAAAAAAGTGTGACTATATGTGTTTCGCCACATATATTTTTTTCATATCAAGTGTGACCAAAGCTCGAGTCATCATAGGTATGATACAGCCACACACACTTTTCAGTGGCCTTAAAACTTAAAAGTGTGGCTAAAGGGTAACAACATTTTTGGTTAAAATCTAGCATTTCCTTAATTAAGTGTGGCTAAAGGTTGCAATAGCCACATAAATTTAATTAAAGTGTGTCTCTTTGTATTATATAGTCACATATATTTACTAAAAAGTATGTTTTAGCCACATCAATTGAATAAAAGTGTGACAAAAAGAGTCGTAATCAAACATTTTGTCTATTAAGTATGGCTAAAAGGTAGCAACGACCACATGAATTTATTGCAAGTGTGGCCGGTTCTATTACATTGTCACATGAATTTATAGTAAGTGTGGCTATTGTCTAACTTTTGGTCACATATATATGTTTTTCCTATGACATTTGTTATCAGTTTGTCACACAATAAAAACAAAGTACTGATGGTGTGGCTATTATCTAACATTTTGTCACTCATATATGTTTTTCCCATGACATTTGATATCATTCCGTCACACAAACAAAAAACAAAGTGATGAAAGTGTGGCTAATGGTTATGTATAGCCACATTAAATTTTGTAATTATAACCATGGCTATTGTCTAACCTTTGGTCGCATATAACTTTATTTCCCATGATGTTTGGTATCATTCTGTCACACAACAAAAAACAAAGTAACTATGGCGTGACTAGTGGTTATTTATAGCCACACCAAATATTGTAATTTTAAGTGTGGCTATTGTCTAACATTTGGTCACACATAATCTTCTTTTCCCATGACAATTGGTATCATTCCGTCACACAAACAAGAAACAAAGTGACTAAGTGTGGCTAGTGGTTATTTATAGCGTTGACATTTTTTAATTTTAAGTGTGGCTATTGTCTAACCTTTTGTCACACATAATTTTCTTTTCTCGTGACGTTTGGTATCATTCCGTCACACAATAAAAAGCAAAGTAATTATGGTGTGGGTAACGGTTATTTATAGTCATACAAAATATTATAATTTTAAGTGTGACTATTGTCTAATCTTTGATCACACATAACTTTTTTCCATGACATTTGGTATCATTCAGTCACACAAACAAGAAACAAAGTGACTATGGTGTGGCTAATGTTTATTTATAGTCACATGAAATTTTGTAATACTATGTGTGGTTGTTGTCTAAACTTTGGTCACACTCTTTTTATGTGGTTTTATGTGACTATTTTCATGTAAAATGAGAAAACTAAAAACCAAATGCTATTAACAATAATAACCCAAAATCCATACATAAGTTTTTAATTTAAATAGTAATACTAATTATAAACATTAACTTCTAATCAAAACCTATCTACAAAAGTTACAAAGGAAAACGACTTTACACATAAACTAATAACTATTTCAAGATTGTTTTCTTCAAGTCCATATACTCACTGTTTTAGACTTAAAAGTGCTGCAAATTTGCATCCATGGGTTCGTGGCCACATTACTGTTGTTGTGATGGGGAGAAAATTTGTAACCGGTGGCCGGTTCTGATGTTGTATGATTCTCCAAGTGTTTTATTCATGCTGCTTGTAATCTTAAACAATGCATCAGAAACCTGTTGCGAGTATCCTTCACAAAGAGCATAGTGGCGTGCCATTATTCCTGATAAAGAGGTAAATTCCGTAAAAACAGCAGCTGAGAGGTCAGACATAGCGAGTGATGCAGCTTCACGAACAATCTGAAGCTTATCTTCACTTAGCCCTAGGGCCGACCCGAGTTCACTAACGGTACTCTCGACCCGTATCATTTTGTCCTCCATCGTTCCAAGTTTCTCCTGTAAATTTCATCTTTTTAGAGAGAGAGACCAGACATATACATGTTATTTTGTCAATACGAAGAGTAGGGAAAAAATGAAAAAGAATTCCATTCAGTTGACCCCGGAACTCCGAAAACCTTTTACTAGTGTCCAATTCATAAAAGAACTTAGCATCTTCGTATCGAGCTCTACGATAAAGAAAATTACTTGACTATTTCAGTTAACTATACATTTATACTACACAAAGATAAGAAACCGAAACAAAGAAAAGTGACAATGCAAACCTGAGTACAGCTTCATTTCCTTTCCTAACAACTGATTCATTAATCGCTCCATTTCCAACCTGAGAAGAAATTAACAGTGTTAAAAAATATAACTCCAAATTTAGTAATTGCGGTTTAGAGCTGATAATATATCTTACAGCAATGAAATACGTCAACAGACTTCGGTTTGTGTCCGTCAACGCAAAGTACTTCTGATGCTTCTGCATAACCTGCAGGATAAACTTAACTCAACAATAGATACAATAATCGTCTTTATAGTAGATTGTAACAAATTTCTAATAGATATTTAGAAGAACACGATACCATTACTAACAGATCTTTTGGGAGCACTAGGAACGACTCTGAGAATTTTCCGAGCTCGGGAACAGCTGCTTCGACAAGGTTTACAACCTAAGTTCATTACCACAAACAATCAGTTACATTATTGAAAAAAATTAAAATTGAGGAAGATAATACAAACTTACTATAACTAGTTACCTCATCAAGTAAGTTGCTTTGCATCACAAGACATCCGTCAACACCTTTTGCTAAATAATTGGCTCGTTCTACAATTATTTTCTTCCGTTGCTGCAATAAGAAAGTTATTTTAGCATGCAGCTTTTTACGCATGATTGATAATAGAAAAGATATGCACTTAAGTCACCTCAGTGTCGACAGAAATTCCGGCTTGTTGCATTACATTAGCGTAAGACTCTGCGCTATCGATCTGCATGAAATTCCACATATATTATAAATGAAAACAATTATTTTTGAATTAGGTAAACTTAATATATCACACATACCAAGGTTGTAGCCAATGCTGTATTCCGTAGACTGTGAGAAACGTTACCACTGCAGTAAAAAAGGATGTGACGAGTGATATAAAAAATAAGATAATGCTATGTGACCATACACTAGGTTTATTGAAATAGACTCATGAAGAAATTTATAAAATAATATAAAGTAAGGAAATGCATGAAGTGACCATTTGCCTTAATATACGCCAGCAAATGCAAAAGGAACAACTGCATCCCCATGGAGTGCCAAAATCCAACGAATAGTCTTCTAAAGGTGACCTAGATGATACAAGAATTATCTGATTATTCACACGTTAAAAAGTGTAAAGTTCGATACAGCACAGTGGCGGATCTAGAAGAAAAAACCAGGGGTATCCCAAACTTTTTTTTTACCATACATTCATACATTGTAATTTAGTTTTACCGTACATTCATACAATCAAATACACAATAACAACTATAATTAGTAATTAAACCCTAAACTAAAATCCTACTTTGTTCTTTTTTTGCTAGAACACCTTTTTGTGCAGGGCTGTCCCATAGAATTTGTGGGGTTTCGAGACCCTGTGCGAGTATAAAAAATGAGCCCTAAATATAAGTGAAGAAACTAAGAGTTTTTTTTTTTTTTTGCTAGAGTGCTCTAATATAATATTTTACATATATTTGTAGTGATATTAATTACATGCTTAACACAAAGGGAGGTTATTGTCATCTTACTTGCTTTGATATATTAATAAGATAGATATTAATTGGTTTAAACAAAGACAAACGACTAAGAATTTCACATTCAATAGTTTACCTTTCATCATGTCATTTTAATATCGATTTCAAGCGCTTTTAGTTTTTAACACATTGGAATGAGAAATAGTTAAATAAAACAATTAATTATTAGATTGAATTAATTGATATCTAAATTAAATAACAAATCAATATGCCGTAAAAAACAAACAGATCTAATGACAATAATACAAAGTATAATAATAGTAGGTTTCCAATAAGTTAGATAAGGCCCAGATATACACAAAAGTTTTTTTATTAAGGTGGCCTTTTAAATACTTGGTTTAACTTATATAAGGTTCAATCAACCGGAAATAAATATTCTATCTTTTTGGCTATTCATCTTCTCCAAAAACCCAACTGCAATTTGATAACAGAGCAGCCCCCACCACCACTGTTGGTGGGAATTTTTTTTATGTTTCATCTCTAGTCAACTCTTATCTTCAACAGTTTAGGGGTATCCTAATATTTGTTTAAGTGTATTCGATACATAAACCTAAAACAGAGAAGAAAGAACTTGCACTTCGCAAAGAAAGTTGAGGGGTATCCCAGGGGTTAGGGGTATCCCAGGCAACCCCTAGGATACCTGTAGATCCGCCCCTGAATTACAGCAGATAACTACTTAAAAGAACTGTAACTTGAATCAACAAAGTTTTAATTCGAGAAAAAGTTATAATTAGGTTTATTAAGTATTGTATATATTCAAGAATCAGGACGCACCTCAGAATTCCAACGCATGGACTTTGGTAACGGCACTTTAGCAATTGCACCAGGAAACTCCTTTGATAAAACCTATAGGAAATATATATAACACCAAATTACTAATTGATATAAACAATCATAATATGAATGAAGAAAACCATCACTAACAATAATAAGAATTCGCGCAGTCCAGAATTGCATGATCCTAAAAACAAAGTGTGTTTCGTTTATTGTTGTTATATCTCTCATCTCAGCCATTGCCCAATATCAGCCATTGTACCTCCACAGCAAGCTGTGCCGACTCCATCACACGGGCATAGACGTACTCTATCTTACCTATAACAATAAGAAAAAAGTTACAACTTCGTTAACTTCGGAAATTGGTTCAGTGATAAAAACGTTCCACAGATACAAAGGTATTACCTTCTGTTCTCCTATACAATGAGTACACTAGTACAAAATTTCTACGACAAAAACCTTCAGCTGCCTAATAAATGAAAAAAAAATCCTAGATCAGTTCAAGCTCT